>JAREIK010001357.1:0-155195 GCA_029783825.1 Sapria himalayana
TTTAGTTTCTTTTTATAGAAATATTAATTACAAAATAAATAATGAGTGAGACAGATATAATTTAAATAAATTATTTTTTATGAAAAAAAATAAGCTTATAAAAATAAACAAAATTTCAAAAATTTAAAATTTTATTTAGTAATATAATTTACTTTGATTTTGAATTATTTTGGGATCTGCAAATATATTTTAATTAATATCTATCTTATTAATAATAGGTTATTACTTTTTTATGATCATTATTATAATAAGTATCAATAAAATAGTTTATATTGAATTTATATTATATATAATTATTATGATTATTATAACTTCATATTGTATTTACTTTTGAAAACAAAATTTAGAAATTATTATATTTTCAAAGGTTATAACCTTCAAAAATGAGAAAAAATAACAAAAATAAATTTTTTGTTATTTTATTTTTTATATAAAACCTTTAAACAACTAAATGACATAATACTAAAATGATTAAACTCCTAAACCTCGAAGCCCATAAATACTTAAAACATTAAATTAGTATAGTCTAAATAAAAAAATCATAAATCTCAGTTTTATTAGTATTCATTATAATTTTAAATATTCATTTTACTTATTTATCAGTTTATTTTTATAGAAATATTAATTACAAAATAAATTATTAGTACGACAGATATAATTTAAATAATTTATTTTTCATCAAAAAAAATGCTTATAAAAAGAGGAACAATTTTAAAAATAAAAAATTATTATTTAATAATATATCTTATTTTGATTTTGAATCAATTTAGATTTTACAATTATATTTTAATTTATAACATTCTTATAAATACAAGTTTATTAATTTATTTATTGATCATTATTATAATATCTATCAATAAAATTATTTATATTAAGCTTACATCATATATAATTATTAAGATTATTATAACTAAATATTATATTCACATTTAAAAAAAATTAAAATTATTATATTTTCAAACGTTACAAACTTCAAAAATTAAAAAAAAATCAAAAAATTAAATTTTTTGTTTTTTCAATCTTAAAATAAAAACTATAAATCACTAAAGGTCTAAACAATTAAATCACTTAACTCCTAAACCAAAAAACACCAAAATACTTATACCATTAAACCGGTATATCCTGAATAATAAATAATAAATCTCAATTTTATTTGTATTCATTATAATTTTAAATATTCATTTTAATTATTTAGTAGTTTATTATTATATAATTATTAATTACAAAATAAATTATGAGTAAGACAAATATACTTTTAAAATTTATTTTTAATAACAAATATATAAACTTATAAAAAAAGCAAAATAGTAAAATAAATTATTATTTAGTAAAATATTTTACTTTGATTTGAATAAATTTAGATTTTGCAAATACATTTTAAATAATAACTATTTTATTAAGAATAGTTTATTATTTTATCTTTTGATCATAATTATAATATCTAGCATTTTAATTATTTATATTGAATTTAAATAAATTCTAATTATGAAGATTATTATTAATAAATATTATATTTACATTTGAAAAAAATTTAAAAATTATTATATTTTCAAGGATATAATCTTCAAAAATTAGAAAAAATAATATAAATAAATTTTTTGCTATATCATTATTTAAATAAAACTCATAAACCACTAAATTCCTAAACACTTAACCATCTAAACTCCTAAACACAAAAGCCCCTAAATACTTAAACATTTAAACTCATAAACCTTAAATATAATTTAAATAATTTATTAAAATATTAAATACAAAATAATTTATATGTGATACAAATATAATTTAAATAATTTATTTTTAATCAAAAAAATATATAAGCTTATAAAAAGAAGCAAAAACTAAAAAACAAAAATTATTATATAGTAATAAATTTTACTTGGATTTTGAATAATTTTAGGTTTTGCAATTATATTTTAATTTATATCCATCATAATAATAATAACATATTAATTTATTTTTTGATAATTGATATCATATCTATCAATAAAATTGTTTATAGATAGTTTATATCATATATAATTATATTGATTATTATTACTAAATATTGTATTCACATTATTTAAAAATTTTAAAATTATTATATTGTCAAAGGTTATAACCTTTGAAAATGTGAAAAAATATAAAAAATAACTTTTTTGTTAGTTCATTGTTTAAACAAAACCAATAAACCACTAAATGCCTAAAAACATAAATAGCAAAAGTTCTAAACGACAAAACCTCAAGATACTTAAAATATTAAACTGGTATATATTAATAATAATTTATAAATCTCATTTTAATTTTTATTCAATATAATTTTATATTTTTATTTTAATTATTTTTCAGTTTATTTTTTTTGAAATATTAATTAAAAAATAAATTATTAGTGATACAGATATAATTTAAATTAAACTTGTATACCCTAAATAATAAAGAATAAATCTAATTTTTTTCATTATAATTTTAAATTTTCATTTTAATTATTTATTTGTTTATTTTTATACAAATATTAATTAAAAAATAAATTGAGTTAGACAAATACAATTTATATAAATTATTTTTCATCAAAAAAATATAGATAAACTTTTTAAAAGAAAAAAAAATTAAAAACAAAAAATTATTATATAGTAATATAATTTACTTTGCTTCTGAATCATTATATGTTTTGTAATTATATTTTAATTGATATCTATCTTATTAATAATAGATAATTAATTTATTTTGTGATCATTATTAGAATATTTTTCAATAATATGGTTTATATTGAATTTATATGATATATAAATATAATGATTATTATAACTATATATTGAATTCGCTTTTGAAAAAAATTTAAAAATTATTATATTTTCAAAGGTTATAACCTTTGAAAATATAAAAAAAATATAAATATAAATATTTTGATATTTTAATTTTTAGATAAAACCTATAAACCACTAAATGCATACATAGTTAAATCAATAAACTCCTAAACCCAGTAATGCCTAAATACATAAACCATTAAACCGCTATATACTACTTAATAATTAAGAAATCTAATTTTTATTTCAATTTATTATAATTTTAAATATTCATTTTAATTATTTATTAGTTTATTTTTATATAAATTTTTATTACAAAATAAATTATGAGTGCGACAAATTTAATTTAAATAATTTATTTTTAATAAAAAAAATATAAACGCTTATAAAAGAAGTAAAAATTTAAAAATTAAAATTTATTATCCAATAATATTTTTTTAGTTTAATTTTGAATCAATTTGGGTTTTGTAAATATTTTTTAATGAATATCTATCATATTATTAATAGTTTATTAATTTTATTTTTGATCATTATTATATTATCTATCAATAAAATTGTTTATATTGAATTTATATGATATATAATTATTAATATTATTATAACTAAATATTGTATTCACATATCATAAAATCTTAAATTTTAATATATTTTCAGCGGTTATAACCTCTGTAAATGAGAAAATATTACAAAGTTTTTTTTGTTATTTTATTGTTTAAATAAAAACTATAAAATACTAAATGCCTAAAAACATATATCTCTAAACTACTAAATGTCAAAACCATTAAATTAGTATACATTAATTATAAATCATAAATCTCATTTTAATTTTTATTCAGTATAATTTTAAATTTTTATTTTAATTATTTATCAGTTTATTTTTATAGAAATATTAATTACAAAATAAATTATTAGTGAGACAGATCTAATTTAAATTAAACCGGTATACCCTAAATAATAAATATTAAATCTCATTTTTTTTTCAATATAATTTTAAATATTCATTTTAATTATTTATTTGTTTATTTTTATATAAATATTAATAACAAAATAAATTTAAAGTTACACAAAATAATTTATATAAATTATGTTTCATCAAAAAATATAGATAAACTTTTTAAAAGAAAAAAAATTTCAAAACAAAAAATTATTATATAGTAATATATTTTGCTTTGCTTCTGAATCATTTTATGTTTTTTAATTATATTTTAATTGATATCTACCTTATTAATTATAGATTATTAATTTATTTTTTGATCATTGTTAGAATATTATTCAATAAAAATGTTTATATTGAATTTATATGATATATAAATATAAATAATATTTCAACTAAATATAGTATTCACTTTTGAAAAAAATTTTAAAATTATTATATTTTCAAAGATTATAACATTTGAAAATGTCAAAAAATAAAAAAAAATAATTTTTTTTGTTATTTAATTGTTTAAATAAAACCTATACCCTACTAAATATTTAAGCAATAAAATCACTAAACTACAAATTCCCGATACCCCTATATAGTTTATCCTTTAAACCGGTATACCCTAAATAATAATTAATAAATCTCATTTTTATTTGTTTTCATTATAATTTAAAAAATTAATTTTGATTGTTTAGTTTTTTATTTTTATATATTTATTAATTATAAAATAAATTATGAGTTAAAAATATAATTTATTAAAAATATTTTTCATCAAAAAATAGATAAGCTTATAAAAATCATAAAAATTTAAAAACAAATAATTATTATTTAGTGATATATTTTGTTTTGCTTTTGAATCATTTTAGGTTTTGATAATATATTTTAAGTAATATCAATCTTATTCATAAAAGATTTTTAATTTGTTTTTTGATAATTATTAGAATATCTATCAATAAAATTGTTTATATAGAATTTATATGATATATAATTATTATGATTATTATAAATATATATTCTATTCACTTTTGAAAAGAAATTTAAAAATTATTATATTTTCAAAGGTTATAATATTAAAAAATGAGAAAAAATAATAAAAATAAATTTTTTGTTATTTCATTTTTAAAATAAAACCTATAGATCATTATATGCTTACTTACTTAAATCTGTAAGCTCAAAAACCCCGAAACCCATAAATACATAAACCTTTTAACAGCTATATACTACTAAATAAATAATAAATCTCATTTTTATTTCTATTTATTATAATTTTAAATATTCATTTTAATTATTTATAGTTTAATTATTTAGAAATATTAATTACAAAAAAAATTTTGAGTGAGACATATTATTTAAATAATTTATTTTTATTAATAAAAAATATAATCTTATAAAAAGAAGGAAATATTTGAAAATTAAATATTATTATTTAGTAATATATTTTGATTTGATTTTGAATCATTTTGTGTTATGTAAATATAATTTAATTAATATTTATATTATTAATAATAGTTTATTAATTTAATTTTTGATCATTATTTTACTATCTATCATTAAAATTGTTTAAATTGAATTTATATGATATATAATTAGTAAGATTAATATAATTATACATGGTATTCACATTTCAAAAAAATTAAAAATTATTTTATTTTTAAAGGTTATAAGCTTTGAAATCAGATAAAATCAAAAAAAATTATTTTTATTATATAAATAAAAACTATAAATCACTAAATGCCTAAAAACATAAATTGCTAAACTCCTAAACGACAAAACTCATAAATAATCGATCCATTAAACTGGTATACCATATATAATTTTTGGTCAATTGTGCTTCTACGGTAGTGAGATTGAGATACAGAAACACAAAAACACCAGAAAACAAGCAATATAATATCCCAAATCAGCAATCATCCATGATAGAATCAAAAAACAAAAAATAAACACCGAAAATAATGTGGTTCGCTAGTCGCTTAGTACTACTAGCTAAATCTACCAGAAAATACATTTGCATTACAGATTAAAGCAACAAAAATATCTTACAGTATGTAGCACACATAATACTCACGATAAATCGCACAGAGAGAAGAGAGAAAGATGATGAATAGTTCCATGGGTCCAAAAACAGCCACCTGAAAATAAAATTATAAAACATTTTATCTTAAAATTTCTCTCGGTTCATTTAATCGGAGCGGGTCGGATCATGAGACGGGTCAGGCTCTGCTCTAATTTTGGCCCGTTGTCCGTTCAGCGAGACCTCCATTATTGTGCTACTGCTGCATCCCAGGCCTCTTAATATTTCCATTCCTGCACTAACATGAAGATATTAAAAAAGAATAAATATTTGGTTATACAAACAGATTATCAAAAAATAAATTACATATACAGCAATAATAAATCTTAAATCTCATTTTAATTTATATTCATTATAATTTTAAATATTCATTTTAATTATTTATTTATTTATTTTTTATATAAATATTAATTACAAAATAAATAATTAATCAGACAGTTATAATATTAATAATTTACTTTTAATAAAAAAAATATAATTTTATAAAATGAAGTAAAAATTTTAAAAAAAATATTTATTTAGTATTAAATTTTATATTGATTTTGAATCATTTTAGGTTTTGTAATTATATTTTAATTAATATCTATCATATTAATAATAGTTTATTAATTTATTTTTTGATAATTGATATCATATCTATCAATAAAATTATTTATAAATAGTTTATATTATATAATTATAATGATTATTATTACTAAATATTTTATTCACATTTTAAAAATATTTTAAAATTATTATATTTTCAATTGTTATAACCTTTGAAAATGTGAAAAAATTACAAAAATAATTTTTTTATTATTTCATTTTTTAAATATATCCTATAAACCACTAAATGCCTAAATACTTAAATCAATAGCTCCTAAATATCGAAAACCCTAAATAGATAATCATTTTAAATCGTTATACCCTAAATAATAAATAATAAATCTCAATAGTATTTTTATCATTATAATTTAAAATATTCATTTTAATTATTTTTATATAATTATTAATTACTTAAAAAATTGAGTTAGACAAATATAATTTATATAATTATTTTTCATCGAAAAAATATAGATAAACTTTTTAAAACAAAAAAAATTCAAAACAAAAAATTCTTATATAGTAATATATTTTGATTTGTTTCTGAATCAATTTAGGTTTTGTAATTATATTTAAATTGATATCTATCTTATTAATAATAGATTATTAATTTATACATTGATCATTATTAGAATATTTATCAATAAAATATTTATATTGAATTTATATGATATATAAATATAATGATTGTTATAACTAAATATTGTATTCACTTTTGAAAAAAATTTAAAAATTATTATATTTCCAAAGGTTAACCTTTGGAAATATCAAAAAATAAAAAAAATAAATTTTTTGATATTTTTTTAAAATAACACCTATAAACCACTAAATGCATACATAGTTAAATCAGTAAACTCCTAAACCACATAATGCCAAAATACATAAAGCTTTAAACCGCTATATACTATTTAATAATAAATAAATCTAATTTTTAATTCTATTTATTATAAGTTTAAATATTCATTTTAATTATTTATTAGTTTATTTTTAGAGAAATATTTATTACAAAATAAATTATGAGTGCGACAAATATAATTTAAAAAGTATATATGCTTATAAAAGAAGTAAAAATTTAAAAATTAAAAATTGTTATCCATAAATATATTTTAATATAATTTTGAATGAATTTGGGTCTTGTAATTATTTTTTAATTAAAATCTATCTTAATATTAATAGTTTATAAATTTATTTTTGATCATTATTATAATATATATCAATAAAATTGTTTATATTGAATTTATATGATATATAATTTTTATTATTATTATAACTACGTATTATATTCACATTTCAAAAAATTTTAAATATTATTATATTTTCAAAGGTTATAACCTATGAAAATGAGAAAAAATTATAGAAATTTTTTTTGATATTTTATTTTTTTAAATAAAACGTATAAACCACTAAAAGGCTAAAAACATAAATCGCTAAAATTCCAAATTTAAAAACCTCTAAATACTTAATCCATTAAACTGGTATATAGTAATAATAAATCATAAATCTCATTTTAAATTTTATTCTGTATGATTTTAAATTTTTATTTTAAATATTTATCAGTTTATTTTTATCGAAATATTAATTACAAGATAAATTAATAGTGAGAAATATCTAATTTAAATTAAACCAGCATCCCTAAATAATAAATAATAAATCTCATTTTTTTTCATTATAATTTTTAATATTGATTTTAATTATTTATTAGTTTATTTTATAAAATATTTATTACAAAATAAATTATGAGTGCGACAAATATAATTTAAATAATTTATTTTCAATCAAAAAAAATATATACACTTATAAAGAAGTAAAAATTTAAAAATTAAAAATTATTATATCGTAATATATTATAGTTTAATCTTTAATCGATTTGGGTATTGTAAATATTTTTTAATTAATATCTATCTTATTATTAATAGTTTATTAATTAAATTTTGATCATTCTTATATTATCTATCAATAAAATTTTTTATATTGAATTTATAACATATATAATTATTAACATAAAATAACTAAATATTGTATTCACATTTCAAAAAATTTTAAATATTATTATATTTTCAAAGGTTATAACGTATGAAAATGATAAAAAATTACAAATTTTTTTTTGTTATTTTATTATTAAAATAAAAACTATAAACCACTAAATGCCTAAAAACATAAATTGCTAAACTCCTAAACGACAAAACCTCTAAATACTTAAACCATTAAACAGGTGTACATTAATAAAAAATCATAAATCTCAATTTAATTTTTATTAAGTATAATTTTAAATTTTTATTTTAATTATTTATCAGTTTATTTTTATAGAAATATTAATTACAAAATAAATTATTATTGAGACAGATCTATTTTAAATAATTTAATTTTTATCAATAAAATATATATCCTTATAAAAAGAGGCAAAATTTTAAAAACAAAAATTTATTATTTAGTAATATATTTTATTTTGATTTTGAATCATTTTAGATTTTGCAAATATATTTTAATTAAAATATATCTTATTAATAATAGTTTATTAATCTATTTTATGATCAGTATTATAATATCGATGAATAAAATTATTTATATTGAATTTACATGATATTTAATTTTTATGATTATTATAATTAAATATTGTATTAACATTTGAAAAAAAATTAAAAATTATAATATTTTCAATGGTTATAACCTTGAAAATGGGAAAAATCATAAAAATAATTTTTTTGTTATTTAATTATTTAAATAAAACATATAAACCACAAAATACCTAAATACTTAAATTACTAAACTGTTAAACCCTGATACTGCTGCTCCACACACACATAGCGATGGACCACAGTACACATGAGCAAATATTCTTGTCTATTTTGGTGAAGCATTTAGAGGGGCCATCAAGTCCTAGAAGCAGCCAGAAGTATAGGCCACCAGCTTCTAGAGGGCCCCACTAGCATGCCGGGATGATAACATTCAGACAACTGACGAGACTGAGCAAAGTGGTCGAAAGTAAACCCAGGAGTTGCTAGGAGTGGGTCCCACTAGCCGTATAAAGCAACATAAAGGGCCACCCAACCATCGCCTAATAGGAGTAGATGGTAATCCTTGATTAATTGGAGAGCCAGCAAAATCCGAAGCATCACTAAGCAGGGCCAGTAAGCAATGGAGTGCAGACCAGCCACATGGGAGCGAAAGATTCAAACTTGTCGTTTATGTTTGTAGTCTTATTTGTATTTTGGACTTTGTATGCACCATGTACTTATAGAGATGGATCATGACATACTCACACACGCAATCTTGTATGTTCTCTATGTAGCATGCAATGAGGGTAACTGGACCCATGAGCATCTCTAAGTGGGGCCCACTAATGCATTTAGTAAATACACATTAGGCGATGCTACACTTACGGGAGCAGAAGACCCATCTTTATAGCATTTTATAATTTTACTCGTATTTTAGCTTGGTTTTATGTGTAGATAATTATACTATGAGATGGACCTCATCTCGGTGCAACATACTGCCACTTTTTGGAGCTCGGGGAGGAAGTATTCTAACCTAATGAATACTCTTTTAAGGATCATTAGAGCAAATGAATGTTGAATTCAGAGGTTAGAATGAATTGATAAAGTTCCGTAGATATGGACTTGTTAATTTATGGGTATCCAGTTTTACATGTATTCTATTGCATAGCAATGACATAGGCAAACATTTGATGCTGCATGCCACACACATGCACAATTTTATATTTGCATAGTTTTAATATGGTGCATCATTCATGTTCCTCCAAAAGGCTTGGAAAAATCTAAATGGAAAGGACGCAGTGCACATAATGACTCAATGCCAACTCAGAAGTCTGGGAATTACAGGTGATTTTAGTTGTATTCGTATGCTTGGAATTATTAGGCATTATGTTTTTTTATGTATTTTATGCATAGAATCATTAAGGTGCATAGGAATTGGAGGGCTTGACTAATTTAGTCAGCTTTTTAGTCTTTTGTAAGTTGTGTGCCTAAATGATAATAAAGTGTGTATTTTCCAAAAAAAACAAAAAAAAAACCATAAACCCTAAACTTTAAATCCTAAACCTTAAACCATAAACTATAACCCTACCCCATAAACCCAAAATCCTAAATCTCATGTTTTGTACTTTTATTATCAAATGACTAAGTATTAAATTTTAATTGAAATTCACAACTTTTAGGAACGTCACAGATTTATCTTTTTGTATATATAACACAAAGTAATGACTCAAGGGGTGAGTTATGGATTCAGTCTCTTTCTTGCTTTAGATTATTGTAGCATTAGCAATGGTCATGATTGTATATTTTGTTTCTAGAACACAAAATCATATCGATGAGAATATGACATAACTAGTGTCTCTCTATTGAACATATTGTTATGGCACTAAGAATGATCATGAATACATATTTAATCACTATAATACTGGGTCAAAATATTAGATATGACCATAGCTTGTGCATTTTATCTTTATATCGCAAAGTCATTGCACTAGGAATGATTGTAATTTTGGACATTCCTCAAGAGCAAAAGTCATGACCCTAGAAATAGTAAAAGATGGAGTACTGCTCTTTATAACTTTCTATAGCTAAAATTCTTGGGATTGGAAATATCACTATGGCTTTTTCCTTTGATTTGTGACCTCAAGTGTCAATATGCAAGACTAATATTTTGAGCAATGATTAAAAGTTATTTTACATTTGAATATGATTAACTCACACCTTTTTGGGTATTGTGAGCTTGCATATATAACTCATTTAAAATAAAAAGAAAGAAATGATACTTTTCATATCCATGAGGATATAAAAAAAAGGCTTAGACATGCCAATAAAATAAATTTTTTGATTCTTGATTAAAAGCGAGCCCATACTTCTTGCCCTGCTCAAACCACCATGGGGATAGTTTGTTCTAATAGGCTACAAGGTGGTTATTTTTTTAGAGGTGAACAATGTTTTAAAATAATTGCTTTGACTATGTGCATGAGAGATATTTTAGAAGAAATTACAATAATCAATATAAATAGCATCCTCAACAACTTGCTATTTCAACACATAGGGGTACAACTTTGGTTTAGTCTGTTAGCATACATGAGTATAATTACCTTTGATAGGCCAGTGATTGAACATCAAATATGATGAGACATAATAGAGATAAAGTAAAAGCTCCTATTATTTTGGTTAGAGCTTTAGCAATCATTCTAGAGTTGAGAGAGGAACAAAATAAATTATTTTAATTATTCAGTATAATTTTAATTTTAATTTTAATTATTTATCATTTTATTTTTATAAAAATATTAATTACAAAATAAATTAATAGCGAGACAGATCTAATTTAAATTAAACTGGTATATCTTAAAATAAAAGAATAAATCTCATTTTTTTATTTTAATTTTAAATATTCAAATTTAATTATTTATTTGTTTATTTTTATATAAATATTAATTACAAAATAAATTATGAGTTACACAAATATAATTTATATAAATTATTTTTCATCAAAATAATATAGATAAACTTTTTAAATGAATAAAAAAATTTCAAAACAAAAAATTATTATATAGTAAAATATTTTGCTGTGCTTCTGAATCATTTTAGGTTTTGTAATTATATTATAATTGATATCTATCTTATTAATAATAGATTATTAATTTATTTTTTGATCATGATTAGAATATTTATCAATAAAATAGTTTATATTGAATTTATATGATATATAAATATAATGATTATTATAACTAAATATCGAATTCACTTTTGAAAAAAATTTAAAAATTTTTATATTTTCTAAGGTTATAACCTTTGAAAATATCAAAAAATAATTAAAATAAATTTTTTGTTTTTTTATTTTTTAAATAAAACCTATAAACTACTAAATGCATACACAGTTAAATAAGTAAACTCCTAGACCGCATAATGCCTAAATACAGTAATTATTAAACTGATATATAATACATAATAAATAATAAATCTAATATTTATTTCTATTTATTATAATTTTAAATATTCATTTTAATTATTTATTAGTTTATTTTTATAGAAATATTTATTACAAAATAAATTATGAGTGCGACAAATATAATTTAAATAATTTATTTTTAATGAAATAATATATATACGCATATAAAAGAAGTAAAATTTAAAAATTTAGAATTATAAACTAGTAATATATTTTACTTTAATTTTGAATCAATTTGGGTTTTGTAAATATTTTTTAATTAATTTCTATCTTTTTTTTAATAGTTTATTAATTTAATTTTTAATCATTATTATAATATCTATCAATAAAATTGTTTATATTGAATTTATATTATATATATTTATTAATATTATTATAACTAAAATCTTATGATTAAATTTAAAAAAATTTTAAATATTATATTATTTTCAAAGGTTATAACCTATGATAATTAAATTGAGATTTATTATTTTTTTATTAATGTACACCTATTTAATAGTTTAAGTATTTAAAGGTTTTGTCGTTTAATAGTTTAGCAATTTATGTTTTTAGGCATTTAGTGGTTTATAGTTTTTATTTTAACAATTAAATTACAAAAAAAAATTGTAATTTTTTCTAATTTTCATAGATTATAACCATTGAAAATATAATAATATTTAAAATTTATTGAAATGTGAATACAATATTTAGTTATAATAGTCATTATATATATATATCATATAAATTCAATATAAATAATTTTATTGATAAATATACTAATAATGATCAAAAAATAAATTAATAATCTATTATTAATAAGATAGATATCAATTAAAATATAATTACAAAACCTAAAATGACTCAGAAGAAAAGCAAAATATATTACTATATAATTATTTTTTGTTTTGAAAATATTTTTATTTATAAAAAGTTTATCAATAATTTTTTGATTAAAAATAATTTATATAAATTATATTTGACTAACTCATGTATTTTGTAATTAATATTTATATATAAATAAACAAATAAATAATTAAAATAAATATTTAAATTATAATGAAAAAAAATGAGATTTATTATTTATTATGTAGAGATACCAGTTTAATTTAAATTAGATCTGTTTCACCAATAATTTATTTTGTAATTAATATTTCTATAAAATAAATTGATAAATAATTAAAATAAAAATTTTAAATTATACTGAATATAAATTAAAATGAGATTTATGATTTATTATTAATGTATACTAGTTTAATGATTTAAGTATTTACAGGTTTTGTCGTTAGGAGTTTAACGATTTATGTTTTTAGTCTTTTAGTGTTTTATAGGTTTTATTTAAAAAAATAAAATAACAAAAAAAATTCTATATTTTATTATCATTTCATAGGTTATAACATTTGAAAATATAATAATATTTAAATTTCTTTGAAATTTTAATACAATATTTTGTTATAATAATATTAATAATTATATATCAAATAAATTTAATATAAATAATTTTATTGATAGATATTATAATAATGATCAAAAATTAAATTTAAAACTATTTAATATTAAGATAGATATTAATTAAAAAATATTTACCAAACCCAAATTGATTCCAAATTAAATTAACTTATTTTACTTGATAATAATTTTTAATTTTTGAATTTATACTTCTTTTATAAGCGTATATTTTTAATAGATAAATAATATATAATTTAAATTATATTTGTCCCACTCATAATTTATTTAGTAATAAATATTTCTAAATAAATATACTAACAAATAATTAAAATGAATATTTAAAAATATAATAAATAGCAATAAAAATCAGATTTATTAATTATTAAGAAGTATTTAGTGGTTTAATGGTCTATGTATTTAGGCATTACAGGGTTTAGGAGTTTACTAATTTAACTTTATATGGATTTAGTATGGCTGCTCATGGGACTCGGAGATTCACGATCCGACCCGAAGTCTTGTCCCGAAAGAATCGGGACTGAGAAAATCCGTTGACTTTGACTTTTCCCATCCCATTCTATCACGTATTTTTTCTTTAGGGACAGTTTCGGATCTTAAGCAATATCTATCCCGAGAATCATCCCATGCTAAAAAACCAATACTAGAACCAATATATATATATATATATATTGTATGTATATATAACATGAAGATGCAACCAATTCCGCTACTGCCCATCCAATTCCGACGCACCTATTGCTGTTCCGATCAGTTCCAGGCAACCTCACGCCATTCCAGCCGTGTTTAGTTAGGTCCAGCCCTTGTCCGTCACACTTCTGGTTGCCTCCACCGTGTCTCAGAAGCCACTAGCCTTTGGGTTTGTTTTTTTCACGAGAATTGAGTGATTAATTATTATTATTATGTGTCTCAGTCAGTTTTGTTGAGTATTGGTTGTGGTGTTGTGGTTGGGCCGAATGAGTGGGCCGAATGTGTTACAGTCAGTTTTGTAGAGCTTGCTTGTTTGAAATATTTATATGTATTTATGCTTAACATATCATATTAATTAATGGCAATGCAGATGGCACAATCTAGGAGTAAACGAAAAATACAATAAATTGAAGATGATCACATCTCAAATGATCAAAGTACTGGTAAATCCAATCATCATTTTTTCACGAACCCTTTTATTATTACCGCAGGTTCTTCAATTCCAATTGTAAAAGAAAGTCAAGGTACATCTGAACCTCAAGCTCATAAAAAGTATAAGTCTACTGTTTGGGAAACTAATGAGATATTAGTTGATGCAGATGGAAATGAAACTGGTAGGCAGCTTGTATATGGTGAAGGAAAGAATATTTGGCAAAAGGTGATCAGGGTACTTCGGGTTTATGGAAATACTTGAGAAAGACTTGTATGAAATTTCCACGTAAAAAAAGAATGAATAGAATCTCACAAAGGTAAAGACAAGTCACAATCTTTGTTGAGTTTCACTAAAGGTACTAGGTTCAGAGGATAACAAATTAACTTGTTGGCAATTTGATCAACAACTAGTTAGAGAGGCTTTGGTGAAAATGATCATAAAAGATGAATTGCCTTTTTGTTTTGTTAAGAGGGATGAGTTTAAGGAGTTTTGTGAAGTTAGTGTTCCTCAATTTAAAATTCGATCTAGGCAATCCACAACGAGGGATTGTTTTTCTTTGTTTGTGATGGAAAACAAGAAATTATTTGATAGCATATCATCTCATTGTTGTAGAGTTTCATTGACTACCGACACTTGGACTAGCATTCAAAATTTGTCATATATATGTTTCATTGTTCATTACATTGATTCTCAATGGAATATGCATAAAAGACTTTCAAACTTTTGGGTAATTAAAAGTCATTCTGGAGTTAATATTAGAAATGCTATTGAGTTTTGCATGAATGAATGGGGTTTGAGAAAGTTGATGTTCATTACTATTGACAATGCATCAAATAATGATGTTGCAGTTGAACAATTGAAAAAAAGGCTTGTGAAGAAAAGTTGTGTACCTTTTAGAGGTGAGCATTTTCATATGAGATGTTGTGTTCATATCCTAAACTTAATTGTCAGAGATGGCATTGCAGTAGTTGAGGGTGCTATTCAAAAAATTAGAGGTGTGGTGAAATATGTGAGGAGCAGTCCTAAAAGATTAGATATCTTTAAGTCATGTGTTGAAGAAGCAAACTTAACATATGAATCATCATTGCAATTAGATTGTCCTACAATATGGAATTCAACTTATTTGATGCTAGAAATTGATATAAAATATCAAAAAGAATTTGATAAGTCTGAGGACAAAGACAAAAGTTTTTTGAACAAGTTTGGTTCAAACGTTCCTACTAAGAGAGACTGAACAAACGCCGAAAATTTTGGCTCGTTTCTTGAAAACTTTTTATGAGGTAACTTGTAAATTTTCTGGCTCATAATATTGTACATCTAGTGTTTATTTTCCTGAGATTATTCCAATTTAGAAAAAAAAATTGAACTTTGTGAAAATAGTAGGGATATGATGGTGTCTGAAATGAGTATGAAAATGAGGCATAAATTCAACGAATATTGGGGTTCTCTTCTGTCAACAAATATTATGCTTTTTGTAGCAGTAGTGTTGCATCCTAGATATAAGCTCAAATATCTCAAGATTAAGTACACTTAGCATTATGGAGAGGAATTGGCTAAAAATTTGGTGAAAAAGGTTATAAATGCTTAAAATGAGATGATGGATGATTATAAAGATTTAAATGAAGATGAATCAAAAGAAGATGATTTCTCTTCTACTGTGTCGAAGAAAATTGATGATTTATTTGATGGTAGTGATACTTATGTTGATGATTTTTTTGTTGAATTAGAGAAATGACAAGAAGTTGCAGCTTTTGAAGAGTTGGATAGGTACTTGGAGGACAAACTTGAAAAAAATAGAATTGATTTTGATCTTCTAAACTGGTGGAAGGTAAATGAAGTTAGGTATCCTTCTTTGGAAAATGTAGCAAGGGATGTATTTTCTATCCAAGCATCTACTGTGGCCTACGAATCTACATTTAGCACTAGGGGGAGAACTTTAGATAGATTTAGGAGTTCTTTAACACCTATTATAGCTGAAGTTCTCATATGTATACAAGATTGGTTGAGAAGCTCAAACAAACCTATTTAAATTGAAGAATTAGTTCAAGACCTTGATGATAATGAATCAGGTTAGTATACAAATCTTGTAAATTTTAATTTCACTTTTACTTATTTTATTCATTCAGTTTAATAAAAATATGGTTCAATTACAATTTTCAGACGGGTCACAATATCTAAATATTCTTCCAACTATAGTTGGCCAACTAAATTTGGAATGGGTGTATTAAATTTTATAAGGTAATATTTTGTTTCTTTATTACTCTTTCATCTTAGAAATTTATGTCTACATGATTAACACATTTTCATCTCTGGTTGTCCTTCTATACTGGAGGAAGAAAAGGGAGGAGTTGTAGAAGAGATAATTAATTGGGTTTGGATTTCGTTGCTGTTCCAGGAGGGTCCTTTGAAATGATTATTATCATGGTTGTTATTAGTTGTATTTTTTTTGTTATATTAAGCTAGCTAATTTTAGCAATTACTTAAGTAGTAATTACTGCTACCAATGTTTGTGGTCATCTTTAGCTATTCCTTAATATTTTAAGCAATTGTTTAAAAAATGTAGTATTGCTATTATGGTTAACTTTCACTCGGCTGAACAATGCCAACTTGTGAAAAAATAAAGAACCAAATTAAGCTCACTACTTGGTCCCGTTCTATTTAACATTTCTATTCATTTCTGCACATCAATGCTTTTTACAAGGTAATGGAACTCATTTGTGGTATTCAGCCTATTTGACAAAACAAAATTGGCCAAATTTGAGTTTGAAAGATACATAACTAAGGAATGATAAATGGTAAAACAAAAGGTATTGACATGAACTAATTGGGTGGGTTGAAGAAAATAAATTGAAAAAAATGTCCTGAACTCCGTTCCGTCCCGGAACCATTTTCTCCTACCCAAAATCCCCAATCTCTGTCCTGTCCCGTCCCGATATTTTCAACCTATGGGACGAGTCTGGATCTTCAAAAAAAAATCTCAGAACTATGGGAAGGGACTGAATATTTTTAATCCCCATCCCTTCCCATCCCATGAGCACCCTTAGCATTTAGTGGTTTAGAGCTTTTATTTAAAAAATAAAATAACAAAAAATTTAATATAACCTTTGAAACTATAACAAATTTTAAATTTTTTTAAAATGATAATACTATATTTAGTTATGATAATCTTAATAATTATATATCATGTAAATTCAATATAAATAATTATATTGATATATATTATAATAACGATCATACAAAAGATTATTAAACAATTATTAATAAGATTAATATTGTTTAAAATATATTTACAAAACCTAAAATGTTCAAAATCAAAGTGAAATATTTTACTAGATATTAATTTTAAATTTTTAAATTTTTGTATCCATTTATAAGCATATATATCTTTTGATGAAAAATAAATTATTTAAATTATATTTGTCTAACTATTAATTTATTTTTTAATTTATATTTCTATAAAAATAAACTTATAAATAATTAAAATTTATAAATAAAATTATAATGAATACTAATTAAAATGGGATTTATGATTAATAATTTAGGGTATACATATTTAATGGTTTAAGTTTATTGTGGTTTTGGGGTTAATGAGTTTTTTGATTTATATGTTTACATATTTTGGTTTTATTTATTGATTTATAGGTTTTATTTAATGAATGAAATAACAAAAAATTTATTTTTAAAAATTTTCGTGATTTTCAAAGGTTATAACCTTTGAAAATATAATAATTTTTTTATTGTTCTAAAATATGAATACAAAACTTAGTTATAATAATCTTAATAATTATATTTGTTGTAAATTCTAAATAAAAAATTTTATTAATATATATTATTTTGATGATAAAAAATAAATTAATAAACTATTATTAATAAGACATATATTAATTAAAATATATTTGTAGAACCCAAAATAATTCAAAATCAAATTAAATTATATTACAAAATAAAATTTTAAATTGTTGAAATTTTGTTTATTTTTATAAGCTTATATTTTTTTTCATAAAAAATAATTTATTTAAATTATATATGTCTCACTCATTATTTATTTGGTAATTAATATTTAAATAAAAATAAACTAAAAAATAATTAAAATGAATATTTAAAATTATAATGAATACAAATACAAATGAGATTTATTATTTATTATTTAGGTTATATAGGTTTAATGGTTTAAGTATTTAGGGGGTTTTGGGGTTTAGGAGTCTAGGGATTTAAATGTTTAGGCATTTAGTAGTTAATAAGTTTTATTTAAATAAGAAAATAATAAAAAATTAGTTTTATAATTTTTTTTCATTTTTGAAGGTTATAACCTTTGAAAATATAATAATTTTTAAATTTTTTTCAAATGTAAATATAATTTTTAGTTATAATAATCTTAATAATTATAATACATTTAAATTCAATATAAGTAATTTTATTGTTAGATATTATAAAAATGATCAAATAATAAATCAATAAATTATTCTTAATAAGATTGATAGCAATTAAAATATAATTGCAAAACCTGTATATAATTATTAAAAATCAATGTAAAATATATTTCTAAATAATAATTTTTTATTTTTAAATTTTTACTTCTTTTTATAAGCTTATATTTTTTTTATTAAAAATAAATTATTAAAATTATAGTTGTCTCTCTCAATATTTATTTTGTAATTAATATTTCTATTAAAAATAAACAAATAAATAATTAAAATGAATATTTAAAATTATAATGAATACAAATTAAAATGAGATTTATGATTTATTATATTGGTATCCCAGTTTAATGGTTTGATTATTTTGGAATTTTGTCATTTAGGAGTTTATCAATTTATGTTTTTAGGTGTTTAGTGGTTTATAGGTTTTTTTTGTATAATAAAAATAAAATTTTTTTTTTAGATTTTTTCTGATTTTCAAAGGTTATAACCTTTAAAAATAATATAATTTTTAAAATCTTTTGAAATGTGAATACCATGTATAATTATATTAATCTTATTAATTATATATCATATAAATTCAATATAAATAATTATAATGATAGATATTATAATAATGATCAAAAATTAAATTAATAAACTATTATTAATAATATAAATATTAATTAAAATATATTTACATAACATAAAATGATTCAAAATCAAATAAAAATATATTACTAAATAATAATATTTAATTTTTAAATTTGACCATCTTTTTATAAGCTTATATTTTTTATGATTAAAAATAAATTATTTAAATAATATCTATCTCACTCGAAATTTATTTTGTAATTAATTTTTCTAAAAATTAAAATATAAATAATTAAAATGAATATTTAAAATTATAATAAATAGAAATAAAAATGAGATTTATTATTTTTAAGTAGTATACAGCTGTAATAAGGTTTATGTATTTAGGGGTTTCGGGGTTTATGAGCTACTGATTTAAGTAAGTAAACATTTAGTGGTCTATAGGTTTTATTTAAAAAAGAAATAACAAAAAATATATTTTTTGTATTCTATCTAATTTTTTAAGATTAAAACCTCTGAAAATATAATAATTTTTTAATTTTATTCAAAAGTGAATACAATATTTATTTATAATAATCATAATAATTATATATCATATAAATTCAATATAAACATATTATTCATTAGATATTCTAATAATTATCAAAAATTAAATTAAAAATCTATTATGAATAAGATTGATATTACTTAAAATATAATATCAAAACCTAAAATGATTCAAAATCAAAGCAAAATATATTACAAAATAATAATTATTTGATTTTAAATTTTTATTATTTTTATAAGCTTATCAATTTTTTGATTAAAAATAATTTTTATAAATAATATATTACTATATAATAATTTTTTGTATTGAAATTTTTTTTTCTTTTAAAAAAGTATATCTATTATTTTTTGTTAAAAAATAATTTACATAAATTAGATTTGTGTAACTCATAAATTATTTTGTAATTAATATTTATATAAAAATAAACAAATAAATAATTAAAATAAATATTTAAAATTATAATTAAAATTAATGAGATTTATTATCTATTATTTAGGGTTTACCGGTCTAATTTAAATTAGATCCATCTTACTAATAATTTATTTTATAATTAATATTTCTATAAAAATAAACTGAAAATTACTTAAAATAAAAATTTAAAATTATACTGAATAAAAATTAAAATTAATTTATGATTTATTATTAATATATATTAGTTTAATGGTTTACATATTTAGAGGTATTGTCTTTTAGGAGTTTAGCGATTTAGGTTTTAAGGCATTTAGTGTTTCATTGGTTTTATTTAACCAATAAAATAACAAAAAAAAATTGTAATTTTTTCTCATTTTCTTAGGCTATAACCTTTGAAAATATATTAATATTTAAAATTTTTGAAATGTGAATATAATATTTAGTTATAATAATATTAATAGTTATATATGATATAAATTTAATATAAATAATTTTATTGACAGATATTATAATAATGATCAAAAATTAAATTAATAAACTATTAATAATAAGATAGATATTAATTAAAAAATATTTACAAAACCCAAATTGATTCAAAATTAAAGTAAAATATATTATTGAATAATAATTTTTAATTTTTAAATTTTTACTTCTTTTATAAGCGTATATATTTTTTTTGATTAAAAATAAATTAATTTAATTATATTTGTCGCACTCATAATTTATATTATAATAAATATTTTTATAAAAATAAACTAATAAATAATTAAAATGAATATATAAACTATAATAAATAGAAATTAAAATTAGATTTATTAATTATTATGTATTATATAGCAGTTTAATGGTTTATGTATTTAGGTATTACGGGGTTTAGGTGTTTACTGATTTAATTGTGTAAGCATTTAGTGGTTTATTTGTTTTATTTAAAAAATAAAATAACAAAAAATTTATTTTTATTATTTTTTCATATTTCCAAAGGTTATATAATAATTTTTAAATTTTTTTCAAAAGTGAATTCAATATTTAGTTATAATAATTATTATATTTATATATAATATAAATTCAATATAAACAATTTTATTGATAAATATTCTAATAATGATCAAAGAATAAATTAATAAACAATTATTAATAAGATAGATTTTAATTAAAATATAATTATAAAACCTAAAATTATTCAGAAGGAGAGCAAAATATATTACTATATAATAAATTTTAGTTTTTAAATTTTTTATCCTTTTTATAAGTTTATCTATATTTTTTGATAAAAAATAATTTATATAAAATATATTTGTCTAACTCATAATTTATTTTGTAATTAATATTTATTTAAAAATAAACTAATAAATAATTAAAATGAATATTTCAAATTATAATGAAAAAAATAATATTGAGATTTATTATTTATTATTTAGGGTATACTAGTTTAAATGGCTTATCTTTTTAGGATTTTAGAGATTTAGGAGTTATTGATTTACGTGTTTAGGCATTTAGTGGTTTATAGGATTTATTTAAACAATGAAATAACAAAAAAATTATTTTTGATTTTTCTCATATTTTCAAAGGTAAACTTTGAAAATATAATAATTTTTAAATTTTTTTCAAATGTAAATATAATATTTAGTTATAATAATCTAAATAATTATAAAACATTTAAATTCAATATAAGTAATTTTATTGTTATATATTATAAAATTGATCAAATAATAAATTAATAAACTATTCTTAATAAGATTGATAGCAATTAAAATATAATTGCAAAACCTATATATAATGATTCAAAATCAAAGTAAATTATATTACTAAATAATAATTTTTTGTTTTTAAATTTTTACTTCTTTTTATAAGCTTATATTTTTTTTTGATTAAAAATAAATTATTAAAATTATAGTTGTCTCGCTAATTATTTATTTGGTAATTAATATTTTTATAAAAAATAAACAAATAAATATTTAAAATAAAAATTTAAAATTATACTGAATAAAATTTAAAATGAGATTTATGATTTATTATTAGTGTATACCAGTTTAATGGATTAAGTATTTAAAGGTTTTTTCATTTAGGATTTTAGTGATTTATGTTTTTAGGCTTTTAGTGGTTTATATGTTTTATTTAAAAAAATAAAATATAAAAAAAAATTTCTATAATTTTTTCTCATTTTCATAGGTTATAACCTTTGAAAATATAATAATATTTAAAATTTTTAAAAATGTGAATGCAATACTTAGTTATAATAATATTAATAATTATATATCATATAAATTCAATATAAACAATTTTATTGATATATATTATAATAATGATCAAAATTAAATTTATAAACTATTGATATTAAGATAGATATTAATTAAAAAATAATTACAAAATCCAAATTGATTCAAAATTATAGTAAATTATATTTCTGGATAACAATTTTTAATTTTTAAATTTTTACTTCTTTTATAAGCATATATATTTTTTAAACTCTATTTGTCGCTCTTATAATTTATTTTGTAATAAATATTTCTATAAAAATAAACTAATAAATAATTAAAATGAATATTTAAAATTATAATAAAAAGAATTAAAAATTAGATTTATTAATTATTATGTATTATATAGTGGTTTAATGGTTTATGTATTTTGGCATTACGGGGTTTAGGAGTTTACTGATTTAACTATGTATGCATTTAGAGGTTTATAGGTGTTATTTATAAAAAAAATATCAAAAAATTTATTTTTTTATTTTTTGATATTTTCAAAGAATATAACCTTTGAAAATATAATAATTTTTAAATTTTTTTCAAAAGTGAATACTATATTTTTAGTGGTTTATAAGTTTTATTTAAACAATGAAATAACAAAAAAATTATTTTTGATATTTTTTTACATTTTCAAAGATGATAACCTTTAAAAATATAATTATTTTAGATTATTCTAATAATGATCAAAAAATAAATTAATAATCTATAATTAATAAGATAGATATCAATAAAAATATAATTAAAAAATCTAAAATGATTCAGAAGCAAAGCAAAATATATTACTATAAATAATTTTTTGTTTTGAAATTTTTTTCTTTTAAAAAGTTTATCTATATTTTTTTGATGAAAATATAAATAAACTTATATTTAAAAATGATAACTTAAATTAAACTAGTATACCCTAAATAATAAATAATAAATAATAAATAATAAATAATAAATCTCATTTTTTTTTCATTATATTTTTAATATTCATTTTAATTATTAATTTTTTTTTATATAAATATTATTTAAAAAATAAATTATGAGTTAGACAAATATAATTTATGTAAATTATTTTTAATCAAAAAAATATAAATACTTTTTAAAATAAAAAGAAATTTCAAAACAAAAAATTATTATATAGTAATATATTTTGCTTTGTTTCTGAATCATTTTATGTTTTGTAATTATATTTTAATTGATATCTATCTTATTAATAATAAATTATTAATTTATTTTTTGATCATTATTAGAATATTTAACTCTAAAATTGTTTATGTTGAAATATGATATATAAATATATTGATTATTATACCTAAATATTAAATTCACTTTTGAAAAAAAATTAAAAATTATTATATTTTCAAAGGTTATAATCTTTGAAAATATGAAAAAATAATAAAAATAAAAGTTTTGTTATTTTATTTTTTAAATAAAACCTATAAACCACTAAATGCATACACAATTAAATCAGTAAATACCTAAACCACATAATACCTAAATACATAAACCATTAAACTGCTATATAATACATAATAATTAATAAATCTAATTTTAATTTATATTTATTATAGTTTATATATTCATTTTAAATATTTATTAGTTTATTTTTATAGAAATATTTATTATAAAATAAATTATGGGTGTGACAAAAATAATTTAAATAATTTATTTTTAATCAAAAAAAATATACGCTTATAAAAGAAATAAAAATTTAAGAATTAAAAATTATTATTCAATAATATTTTTTTCTTTAATTTTGAATCAATTTGGGTTTTCTAAATATTTTTTAAATAATATCTATCTTAATATTAATAGTTTATTAATTTAATTTTTGATCATTATTATAATATCTATCAATAAAATTATTTATATTAAATTTATATCATATATAATTATTAATATTATTATAACTAAATATTTTATTCACATTTCAAAAAATTTTAATTATTATTATATATTCAAAGGTTATAACCTATGAAAATGAGAAAAAATTACAATTTTTTTTGTTATTTTATTAATTAAATAAAACCAATAAACCACTAAATGCTTATAAACCTAAATCGCTAAACTCCTAAAAGATAAAACCTTTAAATACTTAAACCATTAAACTAGTGTACATTAATAATAAATCATAAATATCATTAATTTTTATTCAGTATAATTTTAAATTTTTATTTTAATTAATTTTCAGTTTATTTTTTTAGAAATATTAATTACAAAATAAATTATTAGTGAGACAGATCTAATTTAAATTAGACCGGTATACCCTAAATAATAAATAATATATCTCATTATTTTTAATTATAATTTTAAATATTCTTTTTAAATATTTATTTGTTTATTTTTATATAAATATTAATTACAAAATAATTTATGAGTTATACAAATATAATTTATGTAAATTATTTTTTCATCAAAAAATTATAGATAAACTTTTTAAAAGAAAAAAAAATTTCAAAACAAAAAATTTTTATATAGTAATATATTTTGCTTTGCTTCTAATCATTTTAGGTTATATAATTATATTTTAATTGACATCTATCTTATTAATAATAGATTATTATGTTATTTTTTCATCATTATTAGAATATTTATCAATAAAAATGTTTATATTGAATTTATATGATATATAAATATAATGATTATTATACCTAAATATTGTATTCACTTTTGAAAAAAATTTTAAAATTATTATATTTTCCAAGGTTATAACATTTGAAAATGTGAAAAAATAAAAAAAAATATTTTTTCTTTGTTATACTATTGTTTAAATAAAACCTATACACCACTAAATGCCTAAGCATTTAGATCACTAAACTACAAAATCCCGATACCTCTATATAAATAATCCATTAAATAGGTATACCCTAAATAATAATTAATAAATTTAATTTTTATTTGTTTTCATTATAATTTAAAAAATTCATTTTGATTGTTTAGTTTTTTATTTTTATATATGTATTAATTATAAAATAAATTATAAGTTAAAAATATAATTTATAAAAATTATTTTTAATCAAAAAATTGATAAGCTTATAAAAAGAATAAATTTAAAAACAAATAATTTTTATTTAGTAATATATTTTTCTTTGATTTTGAATCATTTTAGGTTTTGATATTATATTTTAAGTAATATCAATCTTATTCATAATAGATTTTTAATTTATTTTTTGATAATTATTAGAATATCTATCAATAAAATTATTTATATTGAATTTATATGATATATAATTATTTTGATTATATTATAAATAAATATTGTATTCACTTTTGAAAAAAAATTAATAATTTTTATATTTTCAAAGGTTATAAGCTTAAAAAATGATAAAAAATAATAAAAAAAAAATTTGTTTTTTTATTTTTTAAATAAAACCAATAGAACTTTAAATGCTGACTTACTTAAATTAGTAAGCTCATAAACCCCAAACCCCCTAAATACATAAACATTTTAACATCTATATACTACGTAATAAATAATAAATCTAATTTATATTTCTATTTATTATAATTTTAATTATTCATTTTAATTATTTATAGTTTAATTATTTAGAAAAATTAATTATAAATAGATTTCGAGTAAGACAAATATTATTTAAATAATTTATTTTTAATCAAAAAAAAGTTAAGATTATAAAAAGAATGACAAATTTAAAATTAAATATTATTATTTAGTAATATATTTTGATTTGATTTTTAATCATTTTGTGTTATGTAAATATATTTTAATTAATATTTATATTATTATTAATAGTTTATTAATTTAATTTTTGATCATTATTATAATATCTATAATTAAAATTGTTTAGATTGAATTTATATGATATATAATTAGAACGATTAATATAATTATACATGGTATATGATATATAATTAATATACTTTGAATCATTTTAGGTTTTTTAATTATATTTTAATTTATATTTATCATATTAATAATAGCATATTAATTTATATTTTGATAATTGATATCATATCTATCAATAAAATTGTTTATATTTAGTTTATATTATATATAATTATAATGATTATTATTACTACATATTGTATTCTCATTTTTAAAAAAATTTAAAATTATTATATTTTCAAAGGTAACCTTTGAAAATGTAAAAAAATATCAAAATTTTTTTTGTTATTTCATTATTTAAATAAAACCTATAAACCACTAAATGCCTAAAAATAGAAATCGCTAAACTTTTAAATGACAAAACCTCTAAATACTTAAACCATTAAACTGGTAAACAATAATAATAATTCATAAATCTCATTTTAATTTTTATTCAGTATAATTTTAAATTTTTATTTTAATTATTTATCAGTTTATTTTTATACAAATATTAATAACAAAATAAATTATTAGTGAGATGGATCTAATTTAAAATTAAAATAATATCCTTAAATAATAAATAATAAATCTAATTTTTTTCATTATAATTTTAAATATTCATTTTAATTATTTATTTGTTTATTTATATACAAATATTAATTACAAAATAAATTGAGCTAGACAAAAATAATTTATATAAATTATTTTTCATCAAAAAATTATAGATAAACTTTTTAAAAAAAAAAATTTCAAAACAAAAATTTATTATATAGTAATATATTTTGCTTTACTTCTGAATCATTTTAGGTTTTGTAATTATATTTTAATTGATATCTATCTTTTTAATAATAGATTATTAATTTATTTTTGGAATATTATTAGAATATTTATCAATAAAATTGTTTATATTGAATTTACATGATATATAATTATAAAGATTATTATAACAGAAATTTATTTTTACATTTGAAAATAATTTAAAAATTATTAAATTTTTAATGGTTATCATCTTTGAAAATGAGATAAAATCACAAAAATAAATTTTTTATTATTTTATTGTTTATATAAAACGTATAAAATACTAAATGCCTAAATGCATAAATAATTAAACTCCTAAACCCAAAAATCCCAAAACCCTTGAATACTTAAACATTTAAACCATCTTTAAAGGTTTAAGTATTTATAAATTATATATAAATATCTCAATAAATAATAGTTTATTAATTTATGTTTTGATCATTATTATATTTATATTTATATTTAGTTTATTGATATCTATCAATAAAATTGTTTATTTTTAATTTACATGATATATTATTATTAAGTTTATTATAACTAAATATTGTTTTCACATTTGAATAAAATTTAAAAATTATTATATTTATAAAGCTTATAACCTTCAAAATTTATAAAAAATTTGAAAAATTATTTTATTGTTATTTCATTATTTAAATAAAACATATAAACTACTAAATTCCTAAACACTTGAATCACTAAACTCCTAAACTGCTAAATACTTAAACCATTAAACCGGGATACCCAAAATAATTAATCATAAATATCATTTTTATTTGTATTCATTTTAATTTAATATTCATTTTAATTAATTTTTGGTTTATTTTTATAGAAATATTAATTGCAAAATAAAATTATGAATGAGACAAATATAATGTAAATAATTTATCTTCTTCAAAAAAATTTATAAGTTTATAAAAGAATCAAAAATTTAAAAATAAAAAATTATTATTTAGTAATATATTTTAATTTGATTTTGTATCATTTTAGGTTTTGCAAATATATTTTAATTAGTATCTAACTTATTAATATAGTTTATTAATCTATTTTATGATCAGTATTATAATATAGACTAATAAAATTATTTATATTGAATTTACATGATATTTAATTTTTATGATTATTATAATTAAATATTGTATTAACATTTGAAAAAAAATTAAAAATTATAATATTTTCAATGGTTATAACCTTGAAAATGAGAAAAAATCATAAAAATAATTTTTTGATATTTAATTATTTAAATAAAACCTATAAACCACAAAATACCTAAATATGTAAATTACTAAACTCCTAAACCCTGATAAATCTGCATCACACACACATATCGACGGACCATAGTAGCACATATTCTTGTCCATTTTGGTGTAGCATTTAGAGGGGCCAGCAAGTCCTGGAAGTAGCTAGAAGTATGGGTCACCAGCTTGTAGAGGGCCCCACTAGCAAGGCATGATGATAACATTAAGACAACTGACGAGACCGAGCAAAGTTTTCAGGATTAAACCCATAGTAGCTAGGAGTGGGTCCTACTAGCCCTATCAGGCAGCATAGAGGGCCACCCAACCATCTCACAACAGGAATAGCAGGTAATCCATGATTAATTGTAGAACCGGCAAAATCCGAAGCATCACCAAGTAGGGCCAGTAAGCAATGGAGTCCAGACCAACCACACGGGAGCGAAAGATTCAAACTTGTAGTTTATGTTTATAGTCTTATTTGTATTTTGGACTTTGTATGAACCATGTACTTGTAGAGACGTATCATGACATACTCACACACACAATCTTGTTTGTTCTCTATGTAGCATGCAATGAGGTCAACTGTACCCATGAGTATCTCTAAGTGGGGCCCACTAATGCATTTTGTAAATAAACATTAGGCGATGCTACGCGTTCGGGAGCAGAAGACCCATCTTTATAGCATTTTGTAATTTTACTTGTATTCTAGCATGGTTGTACGCGTAGATAATTAGACTATGAGATGGACATCATCACACATGCACGCCGATTCATGCATATTTTTGATATCTTGTCGGTGCAAAATACATCCACTTCATGGAGCTCGAGGAGGAAGCATTCTAACCCAAGAGATACACTTTTGAGGATCATTGGAGATAAAGAATGTGGAATTCAGAGGTGAGAATGAATTGACAAAGTGCCGTAGATATGGAATTATGGATTTATGGGTATTTAGTTTTACATGTATTCCATTTCATAGCAATGACATAGGCAAACACTTGATGCTGCATGCCTCACACATGCACAATCTTATATTTCATAGTTTTAATATGGTGCATCATTCAGGTTCCTCGAAAAGGCTTGGACAAATCCGAATGAAAAGGACGCAGTGTGCATAATGACTCAATGCCAACTCTGATGTCTGGGAATGCCATGTGATTTTTGTTGTATTCGTACGCTTGGAATTATTAGGCATTATGTTTTTTTATGTATTTTATGCATAGAATCATTAAGGTGCATAGGATTTGGTGGGCTGGCCTAAATTAGTCAGCTTTTTAGTATCTTGTAAGTTGTGTCCCTAAATGATAAATAAAGTGTGTATTTTCCAAAAAAAAAAACAAAAAAACCATAAACCCTAAACTTTAAATCCTAAACCTTAAACCATAAACTATAACCCTAACCCATAAACACTAAATCCTAAATCTCGTGTTTTTCACTTTTATAATCAAATGATTAAGTGTTAAATTTAAATTGGAATTCACAAATTTTAGGATGTCACAGATTTATCTTTTTGTATATGTAACACAAAGTCATGACTCAAGGGGTGAGTTATGGATTCAGTCTCTTTCTTGCTTTAGATTATTTTACAATTAGCAATGGTCATGATTGTATATTTTGTCTCTAGAACACAAAATCATATCGATGAGAATATGCCATAACTTGTGTCTCTCTGTTGAACATATTGTTATGGCACTAAGAATGATCATGAATACATATTTAATCACTATAATACTTGGTCACAGTATTGGATATGACCATAGCTTGTGCATTTTATCTTTATATTCCAAAGTCATTGCACTAGGAATGATTGTAACTTTGGACATTCTTCAAGAGCAATAGTGATGACCCTAGAAATAGTTAAAGCTTGAGTACTACTCTTTATAACTTTCTATAGCTAAAATTCTTGGGATTTGAAATATAACTATGGCTTTTTTCTTTGATTTGTGACCTCAAGTGTCAATATGCAAGACTAATATTTTGAGCAATTATTAAAACCTTTTATACATTTGAATATGATTCATTTACACATTGTTGGGTATTCTGAGCTTGTATACATAACTCATTTAATATAAAAAGAAAGAAATGAAACTTTACATATCCATGAGGATATAAAAAAGGGGCTTAAACATGGCAATAAAATAAATTTTTGATTCTTGATTGAAAGAGAGACCTTACTTCTTGCCCTGCTAAAACCGCCCAGGGGCTAGTTTGTTCTAATAGGCTACAAGGTGGTTATTTTATTAGAGGTGAACTATGTTTTAATAAAATTTCTTTGAGTTTGTGCATGAGAGATTTTTTAGAAGAAATTACAATCATCAATATAATTAGCATCCTCAACAACTAGCTATTTCAACACATAGGGGTACAACTTTGGTTTAGTCTGTTAGCGTACATGAGTCAAATTATATTTGATAGCCCAGTGAATCAACATCAAATATGATGAGACATAATAGAGATAAAGTAAAAGTTCATATTATTTTTGTTAGAGCTTTAGCAATCATTCTAGAATTGAGAGAGGAACAAAATAAATTATTTTAATTATTCAATATAATTTTAATAATTATTTTAATTATTTATCAGTTTATTTTTATAAAAATATTAATTACAAAATAAATTATTAGTGAGACAGATCTAATTTAAATTAAACTGGTATACCCTAAATAATAAAGAATAAATCTCATTTTTTTTCATTTCAATTTTAAATATTCAAATTTAATTATTTATTTGTTTATTTTTATATAAATATTAATTACAAAATAAATTATGAGTTACACAAATATAATTTATATAAATTATTTTTCATCAAAATAATATAAATAAACTTTTTAAATGAAAAAAAAAATTTCAAAACAAAAAATTATTATATAGTAATATATTTTGCTGTGCTTCTGAATCATTTTAGGTTTTGTAATTATATTATAATTGATATCTATCTTATTAATAATAGATTATTAATTTATTTTTTGATCATTATTAGAATATTTATCAATAAAATAGTTTATATTGAATTTATATGATATATAAATATAATGATTATTATAACTAAATATTGAATTCACTTTTGAAAAAAATTTAAAAATTATTATATTTTCAAAGGTTACAACCTTAAAAAATGAGAAAAAATAATAAAAATAAATTTTTTGTTATTTTATTTTTTATATAAAATCTATAAACCACTAACTGCATACACAGTTATATCAGTAAACTCCTAAACCCCATAATGCTTAAATACATAAAACATTATACCGATATATACTACTTAATAATTAATAAATTGAATTTTTATTTCAATTTATTATTATTTTAAATATTCATTTTAATTATTTATTAGTTTATTTTTATAGAAATTTTTATTACAAAATAAATTATGAGTACGACACATATAATTTAACATATTTATTTTTAATCAAGATATATATATACGCTTTCAAAAGAAGTATAAAAGAAGTATTATTAAAAATTAGAAATTATGATCAACTTATATATTTTACTTTAATTTTGAATCAATTTGGGTTTTGTAAATATTTTTTAATTAATATCTATCTTATTATAAATAATTTATTAATTTAATTTTTGATCATATTTATTATATCTATCAATAAAGTTGTTTATATTTATTTTATATGATATAGAATTATTAAAATTATTATAACTATTTATTATATTCAAATTTCAAAAAATTTTAAATATCATTAAATTTTCAAAGGTTATAACATTTTAAAATGACAAAAAATTACAAATTTTTTTGTTATTTTATTGTTTAAATAAAACCTATAAATCACTAAATGCCTAAAAACATAAATCGTTAAACTCTAAACGACAAAACCTCAAAATTTTTAAACCATTAAACTGGTATACATTAATAATAAATCATAAATCTCATTTTAATTTATATTCAGTATAATTTTAACTTTTTATTTTAATTATTTATCAGTTTATTTTTATAGAAATATTAATTACAAAATAAATTATTAGTGAGACAGATATAACTTAAATTAAACCGGTATACCCTTAATAAATAAATAATAAATCTAATTTTTTTTATAATTTTTAATATTCATTTTAATTATTAATTTTTTATTTTTTTATAAATATTAATTAAAAAATTAATTATGAGTTAGACAAATATAATTTATGTAAATTATTTGTAATCATAAAAATATAGATAAACTTTTTAAAATAAAAAAAATTTCAAAACAAAAAATTATTATATACTAATATATTTTGTTTTGCTTTTGAATCATTTTATGTTTGGTAATTATATTTTAATTGATATCTATCTTATTAATAATAGATTATTAATTTATTTTTTGATCATTATTAGAATAATTTTCACTAAATTTGTTTATGTTGAAATATGATATATAAATATATTGATTATTATAACAAAATATTAAATTCACTTTTGAAAAAAATTTAAAAATTATTATATTTTCAAAGATTATAACCTTTAATATAACAAAAAATAATAAAAATAAATGTTTTCTTATTTTATTTTTAAATAAAACCAATAAACCACTAAATGCATACACAATTAAATCAGTAAACACCTAAACCCCATAATACCTATTTACATAAACCAATAAACTACTATATAATACATAATAATTAATAAATCTAATTTTAATTTCTATTTATTATATTTTTAAATATTCAGTTTAATTTTTTATTAGTTTATTTTTATAAAAATATTTCTTATAAAATAAATTATTAGTGCGGCAAATATAATTTAAATAAATTATTTTTAATCAAAAAAAATATATAAGCTTATAAAAGAAGTAAAAATTTAAAAATTAAAAATTATTATACATTAATATATTTTACTTTAATTTTGAATCAATTTGGGTTTTGTAAATATTTTTTAATTAATATCTATCTCTTTATTAGTAATTTATTAATATAATTTTTCATCATTATTATAATATCTATCAATAAAATTATTTATATTGAATTTATATCATATATAATTACTAATATTATTATAACTAAATATTGTTTTCACATTTCAAAAAATTTTAAATATTATTATATTTTCAAAGGTTATAACCTATGAAAATGAGAAAAAAATACAAATTTTTTTTTGTTATTTTATACATTAAATAAAACATATAAACCACTAAATGCCTAAAAACCTAAATCGCTAAACTCTTAAAAGACAAAACCTCTAAATACTTAAACCTTTAAACTAGTGTACATTAATAATAAATCATAAATATCATTTTAATTTTTATTCAATATAATTTTAAATTTTTATTTTAATTGATTTTTAATTTTTTTATAGAAATATTAAATACAAAATAAATTAGTAGTAAGACATATCTAACTTAAAGTAGACCGGTATACCCAAAATAATAAATAATAAATCTCATTTTTTTAATTATAATTTTAAATATTCATTTTAATTATTTATTTGTTTATTTTTATATAAATATTAATTACAAAATAATTTATGAGTTATACAAATATAATTTATATAAATTATTTTTCATCAAAAAATTATAGATAAACTTTTTAAAAGAAAAAAAATTTCAAAGCAAAAATTATTGTATAGTTATATATTTTGCGTTGCTTCTGAATCATTTTAGGTTTTGTAAATATATTTTAATTGATATCTATCTTATTAATAATAGATTATAAAGTTATTTTTTCTTCATTTTTAGAATATTTATCAATAAAAATGTTTATATTGAATTTATATGATATATAAATATAATGATTATTATAACTAAATATTGTATTCACTTTTGAAAAAAATTTTAAAATTATTATATTTTCAAAGGTTATAACCTTTGAAAAGGTGAAAAAATAAAAAAAAATATTTTTTCTTTGTTATTTTATAGTTTAAATAAAACCTATACACCACTAAATGCCTAAACACTTCATTGACTAAACTACAAAATCTTGATACCCCTATATAGATAATTCTTTAAACCATTATACACTAAATAATAATTAATAAATCTCATTTTTATTTGTATTCATTATAATTTTAAAAAAATCATTTTGATTGTTTTTTTTTATTTTATATTTATATTAGTTATAAAATAGATTATGAGTTAAAAATATAATTTATTAAAAATATTTTTCATCAAAAAATATATAACCTTATAAAAATAATGAAAATTTAAAAACAAATAATTATTATTTAGTAATATATTTTGTTTTGCTTTTGAATCATTTTAGGTTTTGATACTATATTTTAAGTAATATCAATCTTATTCATTAAAGATTTTTAATTTTTTTTTATAATTATTAGAATATCTATCAATAAAATTATTTATATTGAATTTATATGATATATAATTATTATGATTATTATAAATATATATTGTATTAACTTTTTAAAAGTAATTTAAAAATTATTATATTTTCAAATGTTATAACCTTAAAAAATGAGAAAAAATAATAAAAATACATTTATTGTTATTTCATTTTTAAAATAAAACCTATAGATCATTAAATGCTTACTTACTTAAATCAGTAAGCTCATAGACCCCAAAACCCCTAAATACATAAAACTTTTAATAGTTATATACTACTTAATAAATAATAAATCTCATTTTTATTTCTATTTATTATAATTTTAAATATTCAATTTAATTATTTATAGTTTAATTTTTTAGAAAAATTAATTACAAAAAAATTTTGAGCGAGCCAAATATTATTTAAATAATTTATTTTTAATCAATAAAAAATATAAGCTTATAAAAAAAGGAAATATTTGAAAATTAAATATTATTATTTAGTAATATATTTTGATTTGATTTTGAATCATTTTGTGTTATGTAAAATATTTTAATTAATATTTATATTATTAATAATAGTTTATTAATTTAATTTTTGATCATTATAATACTATCTATCATTAAAATTGTTTATATTGAATTTATATGATATAGAATTAGTAAAATTAATATAATTATACATGGTATTCACATTTCAAAAAATTTAAAAATTATATTATTTTCAAAGGTTATAACCTTTGAAAATTAGAAAAAATCAAAAAAGTTTTTTTTTAAATTTTTATTATATAAATACAAACTATAAACCACTAAATGCCTAAAAACATAAATTGCTAAACTCCTAAATGACAAAACTTCTAGATTAACAATATATGGTTACCATATATAATAAATCATAAATCTCATTTTAATTTGTATTCATTATAATTTTAAATATTCATTTTAATTATTTATTAGTTTATTTTTTATTGAAATATTAATTGCAAAATAAATAAAGAGTGACACAAATATAATTTTAATAATTTATTTTTAATCAAAAAATAAATATAAGCTTAGAACAAGAAGGTAAAAATTTAAAAACAAAAATAATCATTTAGTAATATTTTTTACTTTGATTTTGAATCAATATAGGTTTTGCATTTATATATTAATTGCTATCAATCTTATTAATAATAGTTTATTAATTTATTTTTTGATCATTATTATAATATCTATCAATAAAATTACTTATATTGAATTTAAATGTCTTATAATTATTAAGATTATTATAACTAAATATTATATTTAATTTTGAAAAAAATTTAAAAAATATTATATTTTCAATGGTTATAACCTTCAAAAATGATAAAAAATAACAAAAATAATTTTTTTTTATTTTATTATTTAAATAAAACTTATAAACCACTAAATGCCTAATCATTTAAATATCTAGACCTCTTAACCGCAAAACCCCCTAAATACTTAAACCATTAAACCTATATAACCTAAATAATAAATAATAAATCTCATTTTTATTTGTATTCATTATAATTTTAAATATTCATTTTAATTATTTTTTAGTTTATTTTTATAGAAATATTAATCACAAATTAAATAATGAGTGAGACATATATAATTTAAATAAATTATTTTTTATGAAAAAAAATATAAGGTTATAAAAATAAACAAAATTTCAAAAATTTAAAATTTTATTTAGTAATATAATTTACTTAGATTTTGAATTATTTTGGGTCCTTCAAATATATTTTAATTAATATCTATCTTATTAATAATAGTTTATTAATTTATTTTTTGATCATCAAAATAATATATATTAATAAAATTTTATATATTGAATTTACATCAAATATAATTATTAAGATTTTTATAACTAAGTATTGTATTCATATTTTAGAACTATTGAAAAATTATTATATTTTGAAAGGTTATAACCTTTGAAAATCACGAAAATTCATAAAAATAAATTTTTTGGTATTTCAATGATTAATTAAAACTTATAAACACCTAAATGTGCAATCATATAAATCAATAAACTCCTTAACCCAAAACCACAAAAAACTTAAACTATTAAATAGGTATACCATAAATAATAAATAATAAATCTCATTTTATTAGTATTCATTATAATTTTAAATATTCATTTTAATTATTTATCAATTTATTTTTATAGAAATATTAATTACAAAATAAATTATTAGTGAAACAGATATAATTAAAATAATTTATTTTTCATCAAAAATATATATATGTTTATAAAATGAGGCAAAATTTTTAAAATAAAAAATTATTATTTAGCAATATATCTTATTTTGATTGCGAATCATTTTAGATTCTAAAATTATATTTTAATTTATATCATTCTTATTAATAATAGTTTATTAATTTATTTATTTATCATTATTATAATATCTATTAATAAAATTATTTATATTTAGTTTACATTATATATAATTATTATGATTATTATAACTAAATATTATATTCACATTTAAAAAAATTTAAAATTATTATATTTTCAAAGGTTACAACCTTCAAAAATTAAAAAAATTCAAAAAATTAAATTTTTTGTTTTTTAATTCTTTAGATAATAACTATAAATCACTAAAGGTCTAAACACTTAAATCACTAAACTCATGAACCCAAAAATACCTAAATACTTAAACCATTAAATCGGTATATCCTGAATAATAAATAATAAATTTAAATTTTATCTGTATTCATTATAATTTTAAATAATTATTTTAATTATGTATAAGTTTATTATTATAGAATTCTAAATTACAAAATAAATTATGAGTAAGACAAATTAATTTAAATAATTTATTTATAATAACAAAAATATAAAGTTATAAAAAAAGAAAAACATTAAAAAAATTATTATTAAGTAATATAATTTACTTTGATTTTGAATAAATTTAGATTTGGCAAATATATTTTAAATAATATCTATGTTATTAATAATAGTTTATTAAATTTTTTTATCATTATTATAATATCTAGCAATGTAATTATTTATATTGAATCTAAATGACTTATAATTATTAAGATTATTATAACTAAATATTATATTTACATTTTAAAAAAATTTAAAAATTATTATATTTTCAAAGGTTATAAATAAATCATAATTTAAAAATTTAAAAATTATTAAGATATAATAAAAATAAATTTTTTGTTATATCATTGTTTAAATAAATCATATAAACCACTAAATTCCTAAACACTTAAATCTCTAAACTCCTAAACACAAAAGCCCCTAAATACTTAAACTCTTAAACTCATAAACCTTAAATATAAATTAAATAATTTATTAAAATATTAATTACAAAATAAATTATGAGTGATACAAATATAATTTAAATAATTTATTTTTCATCAAAAAAAAAATATAAGCATATAAAAGAAGCAAAAAGAAAAAAAAATTATTATTTTGTAATAAATTTTACTTGGATTTTGAATATTTTTGGTTTTGCAATTATATTTTAATTTATATCTATCATATTAATAATAGCATATTAATTTATTTTTTGATAAATGATATCATATCTATCAATAAAATTGTTTATATTTAGTTTATATTATAAATTATAATGATTATTAGTACTAAATATTGTATTCACATTTTTAAAAATTTTAAAATTATTATATTTTCAAAGGTTATAACCTTTGAAACTGTGAAAAAATATCAAAAATAATTTTTTTGTTATTTCATTGTTTAAATAAAACCTATAAACCACTAAATGCATAAAAACATAAATCACTAAAGTCATAAATGAAAAACCCTATAAATACTTAAAATATTAAACTGGTATACATTAATTATAATTCATAAATCTCATTTTAATTTTTATTCAGTATAATTTTAATTTTTATTTTAATTATTTATCAGTTTTTTTATAGAAATATTAATTACAAAATAGATTATTAGTGAGACAGATCTAATTTAAATTAGACTGGTATACCCAAGATAATAAAAAAATCTCAATATTATCTTTTTCATTATAATTTTAAATATTCATTTTAATTATTTATTTGATTATTTTTATATAATTATTAATTTAAAAATAAATTATGAGTTAGGAAAATATAATTTATATAAATTAATTTACATCAAAAAAATATGGAAAAAACCTTTTAAAAGAAAAACAAATTTCAAAACAACAAATTATTATATAGTAATACATTTTGATTTCTTCTGAATCACTTTAGGTTTTTTAATAATATTTTAATTGATATATATCTTATTAATAATAGATTATTTATTTATTTTTTGATCATTTTTAGAATGTTTATCAATAATATTATTTATATTGAATTTATATGATATAAAAATATAATGATTATTATAACTAAATATTGAATTCAGATTTGAAAATAATTTAAAAATTATTTTATTTTCAAATGTTACAACCATTGAAAATATCAAAAAATAATAAAAATAAATATTTTGTTATTTTAATTTTTAAATAAAACCTATAAACCACTAAATGCATACATAGTAAAATCAATAAACTCCTAAGGCCCGTAATGCCTAAATACATAAACCATTAAACTGCTATATACTACTTAATAATTAAGAAATCTAATTTGTATTTCAATTTATTTTTATTTTAAATATTCATTTTAATTATTTATAAGTTTATTTTATAGAAATATATATTACAAAATAGATTATGTGTGCGACAAATATAATTTAAATAATATATTTTTAATCAAAAAAAATATATACGCTTATAAAAGAAGTAAAATTTTAAAAATTAAGAATTAATATCCAGTATGATTTTTTACTTTAATTTTGAATCAATTTGGGTTTTGTAAATATTCATTAATTAATATCTATCTTATTATTAATAGTTTATTAATTTAATTTTAGATCATTATTATAATATCTATCAATAAAATTGTTTATATTGAATTTATATGATATATAATTATTAAAATTATTATAACTAAATATTGTATTCACATTTCAAAAAATTTTAAATATTATTATATTTTCAAAGGTTATAACCTATGAAAATGACAAAAAATTACAAATTTTTTTTTATTTTATTGTTTAAATAAAACGTATAAACCACTAAAAGCCTAAAAACATAAATCGCTAAACTCCTAAATGACAAAACTTCTAAATACTTAGACTATTAAATTGGTATACATTAATAATAAATCATAAATCTCATTTTTATTTTTATTAAGTGTAATTTTAAATTATTATTTTAATTATTTATCAGTTTATTTTTATAGAAATAATAATTGCAAAATAAATTATTAGTGAGACAGATCTATTTTAAATAATTTATTTATTATAAAAAAAATATATGCTTCTAAAAAGAGTCACAATTTTAAAAACAAAAATTTATCATTTTGTAATATATTTTATTTGATTTTGAATCATTTTAGTTTTTGTAATTATATTTTAATTTCTATCATTCTTATTAATAATAGTTTATTAATTTTTTACTGATCATTATTATAATATCTATTAATAAAATTATTTATATTGAGTTAACATTATATATAATTATTAAAAATATTATATCTAAATATTATATTAACATTTAAAAAAAATAAAAATTATTATATTTTCAAAGGTTATAACTTTCAAAATTTTAAAAAATCAAAAAATTTAATTTTTTATTTTTTATCTTTAAATAAAAACTATAAATCACTAAAGTCCTAAACACTTAAATCACTAAACCCCAAAATACCTAAATACTTAAACCATTAAATTAGTATATCCTGAATATTAAATAATAAATCTCAATTTTATTTGTATTCATTATAATTTTAAATATTCATTTTAATTATTAATAAGTTTTTTTTATAGAATTATAAATTAAAAATAGATTATCTGGAATACAAATATAATTTAAATAATTTATTTTTAATAAAAAAAAATAAACTTAGAAAAGAAGCAAAACATCAAAAAAATTATTATTTACTATTATATTTTACTTTGATTTTGAATAAATTTATGTTTTGTAAATATATTTTAAAAAATATCTATCTTATTAATAATAGTTTATTAATTTATTTTTTGATCATTAATATAATATCTATCAATATAATTGTTTATATTGAATTAACATGATATATAATTATTAAGATTATCATAACTAAATATAGTATTTACATATAAAAAAAATTTAAAAATTATTATATTTTCAAAGGTTATAACCTTCAAAAATAAGAAAAAATAACAAAAATAAATTTTTTGATATATCATTGTTTAAATAAAAGTTATAATCCATTAAATGCCTAAATTTATAAAATGATGCAAAAACTAAAAAAAATTATTATTTAATAATAAATTTTACTTTGATTTTAAATCATTTTAGGTTTTTTAATTATATTTTAATTTATATATATCATATTAATAATAGTTTATTAATTTATTTTTTGATAATTGATATAATATTATCAATAAAATTGTTTATATTTAGTTTATATTATATATAATTATAATGATTATTATTACTGAATTTTGTATTCATATTTTTAAAAAATTTTAAAATTATTATATTTTCAAAGCTTATAACCTTTGAAAATGTGAAAAAATATCAAAAATAATTTTTTTATTTCATTGTTTAAATAAAACCTATAAACCAGTAAATGCCTAAAAACATAAATCGCTAAACTCCTAAACGACAAAACTTCTAAATACTTAAACTATTAAATTGGTATACATTAATAATAAATCATAAATCTCATTTTAATTTATATTCAGTATAATTTTAAATTTTTATTTTAATTATTTATCAGTTTATTTTTTTAGAAATATTAATTGCAAATAATTTATTAGTCAGACAGATCTATTTTAAATAATTTATTTTTTTTCAAAAAAAATATATATGCTTATAAAAAGAGGCAAAATTTTAAAATAAAAAATTTATTATTTTGTAATATATTTTATTTTGATTTTGAATCATTTTAGTTTTTGCAATTATATTTTAATTTATATCATTCTTATTAATAATAGTTTATTAATTTTTTATTGATCATTATTATAATATCTATTAATAAAATTATTTATATTGAGTTTACATTATATATAATTTTTAAGATTATTATTACTAAATATTATATTAACATTTAAAAAAAATTAAAATTATTATATTTTCAAAGGTTATAACCTTCAAAAATTGAAATAAAATCAAAAAATTTAATTTTTTATTTTTTAATTCTTTAAATAAAAACTATAAATCACTAAAGTCCTAAACACTTAAATCACAAACCCCAAAACATCTAAATACTTAAACCATTAAATTAGTATATCCTGAATAATAAATAATAAATCTCAAGTTTATTTGTATTCATTATAATTTTAAATATTCATTTTAATTATTTATAAGTTTATTTTTATAGAATTATAATTTAAAAAAAATTATGTGGAAGACAAATATAATTTAAATAATTTACTTTTAATAAAAAAAATATAAACTTAGAAAAAGAAGCAAAAGATCAAAAAAATTATTATTTCCTATTATATTTTACTTTGATTTTGAATAAATTTGTGTTTTGCAAATTATTTTAAAAAATATCTATCTTATTAATAATAGTTTATTAATTTATTTTTTGATCGTTAATATAATATCTATCAATATAATTGTTTATATTGAATTAACATGATATATATTTATTAAGATTATCATAACTAAATATAGTATTAACATATAAAAAAATTTTAAAATTGTTATATTTTAAAATTGTTATATTTAATTAATATGATATATAATTATTAATATTATCAAAACTAAATATAGTATTCACATTTAAAAAAATTTAAAAATTGTGATATTTCTAAAGGTTATAACCTTCAATAACCTTCATAATTGAGAAAAAATAACAAAAATAAATTTTTTGATATATCATTATTTAAATAAAAATTATAAACCTTTAAATGATTAAATAAATAAATCTCTAAACTCCTAAGCCCCGAAGCCCCTAAATACGTAAACCTTTAAACTCTTCAACCTTAAATATAATTTAAATAATTTATAGAAATAGTAATTACAAAATAAAGTATGAGTGACAAATACAATTTAAATAATATATTTTTCAACAAAAAAATATAATTGATTATAAAATGATGCAAAAACTAAAAAAAAATATTATTTAGTAATAAATTTTACTTTGATTTTGAATCATTTTATGTTTTTTAATTATATTTTAATTTATATCTATCATATTAATAATAGTTTCTTAATTTATTTTTTGATAATTGATATAATATTATCAATAAAATTGTTTATATTTAGTTTATATTATATAGTTATAATAATAATTATTAATGAATATTGTATTATTTTAAAATTATTATATTTTCAAATGTTATGACATTTGAAATTTTGAAAAAATATGAAAAATAAATTTTTTGTTATTTCATTGTTTAAATAAAAGCTATAAACCATTAAATGCTTAAATACTTAAATTAATAACTTCTAAATCTCGAAAACCCAAAATAGATAAATTTTTTAAACAGGTATATCCTAAATAATAAATAATAAATAATAAATAATAAATATTCATCATAATTATTTTTATATAAATATTAATTGCAAAATAAATTATATGTTAGACAAATATAATTTATATAAATTATCTTTCAACAAAAAATATAGATAAACTTATTAAAAGAAGAAAAAAATTAAAAACAAAAAATTATTATATAGTAATATATTATACTTTGTTTCTGAATCATTTTAGGTTTTGTAATTATATTTTAATTGATTTCTAACTTTTTAATAATAGATTATTAATTTATTTTTTGATCATTATTATAATATTTATCAATAAAAATATTTTTATTTAATTATATGTAATATAGATTTAATAATTATTATAACTAAATATTGTATTCACTTTTGAAAAAAAATTTTAAATTATTATATTTTCAAAGATTATAATCTTTGAACATGTGAAAAAACAAAAAAATATTTTTTTATTATTTCATTGTTTAAATAAAACCTATAAATCACTAAATGTCTAAACACTTAAATCACTAAACTACAAAATCCCGATACCCCTATATAGATAATCATTTAAACGGGTTGACCCTAAATAATAATTAATAAATCTGATTTTTATTTGTTTTCATTATAATTTAAAAAATTCATTTTGATTATTTAGTTTATATATATATATATATATATTAATTATAAAATAAATTATGAGTTAAAAATATAATTTATAAAAATTATTTTTCATCAAAAAATAGATAAGCTTATAAAAAGAATAAAAATTTTAAAAACAAATAATTAATATTAAGTAATATATTTTGTTTTCTTTTGAATCATTTTAGGTTTTTATATTATAGTTTAAGTAATATCAATCTTATTCATAATATATTTTTAATTTATTTTTTGATAATTAATAGAATATCTATTAATAAAATTATTTATATTGAATTTATATGATATATAATTATTATGATTATTATAAATAAATGTTAATTCACTTTTGAAAAAAATTTAAAAATTATTTTATTTTCAAAGGTTACCTTTGAAAATATCAATAAAAAAATAAAAAAAAAATTTTTATATATTTTTTCTTAATTAAAACTTATAAACCACTAAATGCATATAAAGTTAAATCAGTAAACTTTTAAACCCCATAATGCCTAAATACATAAACCATTAAACCGCTAAATACTACTTAATAATTAATAAATCTATTTTTTATTGCTATTTATTATTTTTTTAAATATTCATTTTAATTATTTATTAGTGTATTTATTTATAAAAATTTATTACAAAATAAATCATGAGTGGGACAAATATAATTTAAATAATATATTATTTATCTAATAAAAATATACGCTTATAAAACAATTATATATTTAAAAATTAAATATTATTATAAAGTAATATAAGTTACTTTAATTTTGAATCAATTTGGGTTTTGTAAATATTTTTTAATTAATATCTATCTTAATATTAATAGTTTATAAATTTAATTTTTGATCATTATTATAATATCTATCAATAAAATTATTTATATTAAATTATATGATATATAATTATTAATATTTTTATAACAAAATATTATATTAAAATTTCAAAAAATTTTAAATATTATTATATTTTCAAATGTTATAACCTATGAAAATGATAAAAAATTATAGAAAATATTTTTGTTATTTTATTTTTTTAAATAAAACATATAAACCACTAAAAGCCTAAAAACATAAATCGCTAAACTACTATTGACAAAACCTCTAAATACTTAAATCATTAAACTGGTATACATTAATAATAAATCATAAATCTCATTTTAATTTTTATACAGTATAATTTTAAATTTTTATTTTTAATTATTTATCAATTTATTTTATAGAAATATAAATAACAAAATAAATTATTAGTGAGACAGATCTAATTTATATTAAACCTATATCCCAAAATAATAAATAATAAATCTCATTTTTTTTTCATTATAATTTTAAATATTCATTTTAATTATTTATTTGTTTATTTATATATAAATATTAATTACAAAATAAATTAAGTTAGACAAATATAATTTATATAAATTATTTTTCATCAAAAAATTATTGAAAAACTTTTTAAAAGAAAAAAAATTTCAAAACAAAAAATTAATATATAGTAATATATTTTGCTTTTTCTTCTGAATAATTTTAGGTATTGTAATTATATTTTAATTGATATCTATCTTATTAATAATAGATTAATAAATTATTTTTTGATCATTATTAGAATTTTTATCAATAAAATTGTTTTTATTGAATTTATATGATATATAAATATAATGAATATTATAACTAAATATTGTATTCACATTTAAAAAAAATTTAAAATTTATTATATTTTCAAAGGTTATAACCATTGAAAATATCAAAAAATAATAAAAATAAATTTTTATTATTATATTTTTTTAATAATACCTATAAACCACTAAATTCATACACAGTTAAATCAGTAAACTCATAAACCTCGTAATGCCTAAATACATAAACCATTAAACCGCTATATACTACTTAATAATTAATAAATCTAATTTTTATTTCTATTTATTATAATTTTAAATATTCATTTTAATTATTTATTAGTTTATTTTTATAGAAATATTTATTACAAATTAATTATGAGAGCGACATATATATTATAATTAATTTATTTTTAATCAAAAAAAATATATGCTTATAAAAGAAATAAAAATTTAAAAATTAAAAATTATTATCCAGTAATATATTTTACTTAAATTTTGAATCAATTTGGGTTTTGTAAATATTTTTTAATTATTATCAATCTTTTTATTAATAGTTTATTAATTTAAATTCTGATCATTATTATATTATCTATCAATAAAATTGTTTATATTGAATTTATATGATACATAATTTTTAATATTATTATAACTAAATATTGAATTTACATTTCAAAAAAATTTAAATATTATTATATTTTCAAAGTTTATAACCTATGAAAATGATAAAAAATTACAAATTTTTTTTGTTATTTTATTGTTTAAATAAAACCTATAAACCACCAAATGCCTAAAAACATAAATTGCTAAATTCCTAAATGACAAAACCTTTAAATACTTAAACTATTAAACAGGTGTACATTATTAAAAAATCTTAAATCTCAATTTAATTTTTATTAAGTATAATTTTAAATTTTTATTTAATTATTTATAAGTTTATTTTTATAGTAATATTAATTACAAAATAAATTATTAGTGAGACATATATAATTTAAATAATTTATTTTTCATCAAAAAAATATATATCCTTATAAAAAGTGGCAAAATTTTAAAAACAAAAATTTATTATTTAGTAATATATTTTATTTTTATTTTGAATCATTTTAGATTTTGCAATTATATTTTAATTTATATCATTCTTATTAATAATGGTTTATTAATTTTTTATTTATCATTACTATAATATCTATTAATAAAATTATTTATATTGAGTTTACATTATATAAATTATTAAGATTATTATAACTAAATATTATATTCATATTTAAAAAAATTAAAAATTATTATATTTTCAAAGGTTACAACCTTAAAAAATTAATAAAAAATCAAAAAATTAAATTTTTTATTTTTCATTCTTTAAATCGAAACTATAAATCACTAAAGGCCTAAACACTTAAATCACTAAACCCCAAAACACCTAAATACTTAAACCATTAAACTAGTATATCCTGAATAATAAATAATAAATCTCTATTTTATTTGTATTCATTATAATTTTAAATATTCATTTTAATTATTTATTAGTTTATTTTTATAGAATTATAAATTAAAATTAATTATGAGGAAAACAAATATAATTTAAATAATTTAATTTTAATATCAAAAAATATAAACTTATAAAAAGAAGCAAAACATCAAAGAAAGTTTTATTTTGTAATATATTTTACTTTGATTTTGAATAAATTTACGTTTTGCAAATATATTTAAAATAATATCTATCTTATTAATAATAGTTTATTAATTTATTTTTTGATCATTAATATAATATATTTAAATATAATTGTTTATAATGAAATTACATGATATATAATTATTAAGATTATCATAACTAAATATAGTATTCACATATAAAAAAATTTAAAAATTGTTATATTTTCAAAGTTTATAACCTTCAAAAATGAGAAAAAATAACAAAAATAAATTTTTTGTTATATCATTGTTTAAATAAAACTTATAAACCATTAAATGCCTAAATACATAAATATCTAAACTCGTAAACCCCGAAGCCCCTAAATACTTAAACCATTAAACTCGTAATCCTTAAATATAATTTAAATAATTTATAGAAATATTAATTACAAAATAAATTATGAGTGATATAAATATAATTTAAATAATATATTTTTCATCAAAAAAACTTATAAGCTTATAAAATGATGCAAAAACTAAAAAAAGTATTATTTAGTAATAAATTTTACTTTGATTTTGAATCAATTTAGGTTTTTTAATTATATTTTAATTTATATCTATCATATTAATTATAGTTTATTAATTTATTTTTGATAATTGATATAATATCTATCAATAAAATTATTTATATTTAGTTTATATTATATATAGTTATAATATTTATTATTACTAAATATTGTATTCACATTTTTAAAAAATTATAAAATTATTATATTTTCAAATGTTATAACCTTTGAAAATTTGAAATAATATCAAAAATAAATTTTTTGTTATTTCATTGTTTGAATAAAACCTATAAACCATTAAATGCCTAAATACTTAAATCAATAACTTCTAAATCTCGAAAACCCTAAATAGATAATTTTTTAAACATGTATATCCTAAATAATAAATAATAAATCTCATTTTTATTTTTTTCATTATAATTTTAAATATTCATTTTAATTATTTATTTGTTTATTTTTATATAAATATTAATTACAAAATAAATTATAAGTTATACAAATATAATTTATATAAATTATTTTTCAACAAAAAAATATAGATAAACTTAATAAAAGAAGAAAAAAATTAAAAACTAAAAAATATTATATAGTAATATATTTTGCTTTGTTTTGAATCAATTTAGGTTTTGTAATTATATTTTAATTGATATCTAACTTATTAATAATAGATTATTAATTTATTTTTTGATCATTTTTAAAATATTTATCAATAAAAATGTTTTTATTGAATATATATGATATATAAATTTAATAATTATTATAACTAAATATTGTATTCACTTTTGAAAAAAGTATTAAAATTTTTATATTTTCAAAGTTTATAACCTTTGAACATGTGAAAAAATAAAAAATAAAAAAAAATATTCTTTTTTGTTATTTCATTGTTTAAATAAAAATTATAAATCACTAAATGCCTAAATACTTAAATCACTAAACTACAAAATACTGATACCCCTATATAGATAATCCTTTAAACCGATATACCCTAAAAAATAATTAATAATTCTCATTATTATTTGTTTTCATTATAATTTAAAAAATTAATTTTGATTGTTAAGTTTTTTATTTATATATATATATATTAATTATAAAATAAATTATGAGTTAAAAATATAATTTATAAAAATAATTTTTCATCAAAAAATAGATAAGCTTATAAAAAGAATAAAACTTTAAAACCAAATAATTATTATTAAGTAATATATTCTGCTGATTAATTTCAACACTTTCTCGAAAAAAAAAAGTAATATATTCTGCTTTGCTTTTGAATCATTTTAAGTTTTGATATTATATTTTAAGTAATATCAATCTTATTCATAATAGATTTTTAATTTATTTTTTAATAATTATTAGAATATCTATCAATAAAATTGTTTATATTGAATTTATATGATATATAATTATTATGATTATTATAAATAAATATTGTATTCACTTTTGAAAAAAATTTAAAAATTATTATATTTTCAAAGGTTTTAATCTTAAAAATGAGAAAGAATACAAAAAAAAAATTTTTGTTATTTCTTTTTTAAATAAAACCTATAGACCACTAAATGTTTACTTACTTAAATCAGTAGCTCATATAACCCGAAACCCATAAATACATAAACATTATAACAGCTATATACTACTTATTAAATAATAAATCTCATTTTTATTTCTATTTATTATAATTTTAAATATTCTTTTTAATTATTTATATTTTAATTTTTAGAAAAATTAATTACAAAATAAATTTCGAGTGAGACAGATTTTATTTAAATAATTTTTTTTAATCATAAAAAAATATAAGCTTATAAAAAGATGGAAAAATTTAAAAATTAAATATTATTATTTAGTAATATATTTTTATTTGATTTTGAATCATTTTGGGTTATGTTAATATATTTTAATTAATATTTATATTATTAATAATAGTTTATTAATTTAATTTTTGATCATTATTATAATATCTATCATTAAAAATATTTATATTGAATTTATATGATATATAATTAATAAGATTAATATAATTATACATGTTATTCACATTTCAAAATATTTTAAAAATTATTTTATTTTTAAAGGTTATAACCTTTGAAAATCTAAAAAAAATAAAAAAATTTTTTCTTTTTATTAAATAAATAAAACCTATATGCCACTAAATGCCTAAAAACATAAATTGCTAAACTCCTAAACGACAAAACCCCTAAATAATCGATCCATTAAACCGGAATACCATATATAATTGTTGGGCAATTATGCTTCCACGGTAGTGAGATTGAGATACAGAAACACAGAAACAACAGAAAACAAGCAATATATATATCCCAATTCAGCAACCATCCATGATAGAATTAAAAATGCGAAATAAAGACCGAAAATAACGTGGTTCGCTAGTCGCTTAGTATGACTAGCTAAATCCACCAGAAAATACTTTTGCATTATAGATTAAAGCAACAGGAATGTCTTACAGTATGCAGCACACAGAATAGTCATGATAAATAACAAGAGAGAGAAGTGAGAGAGACGATGAACAGTTCCACGGGTCCAAAAACAGTCACACCAAAATAAAATTACAAAACATTTTATATTAAAATTTCTCTCGCTTCATTTAACTGGAGCGGGACCTCCGTTATTGTGCTACTGCTGTATTCCCACCCTCTTAATTTTTACTTTCCTACACTTACATGAAAATATTAAAAAATAAAAAATATCTGGTTATACAAACAGATTATCAAAAAATAAATTATATATACAGTAATAATAAATCTTAAATCTCATTTTAATTTGTATTCATTATAATTTTAAATATTTATTAGTTTATTTTTTATATAAGTATTAATTAAAAAATAAATAATTAATCAGACAAATATAATATTAATAATTTACTTTTTTTAAAAAAATTTAATCTTATAAAAAGTAAAAATTTAAAAACAAAAAATTATTATTTATTAATAAATTTTACTTTGATTTTGAATCATTTTAGGTTTTGTAATTATATTTTAATTTATATCTATCATATTAATAATAGTTTATTAATTTATTTTTTGATAATTGATATCATATCTATCAATAAAATTATTTATAATTGGTTTATATTATATAATAATATATAATTATTAATATTACTAAATATTTTATAAACATTTTAAAAAAATTTTAAAATTCTTATATTTTCAAATGTTATAACCTTTGAAAATGTGAAATAATAACAAAAATAATTTTTTTGTTATTTCATTGTTTAAATAAATCCTATAAAGCACTAAATGCCTAATTACTTAAATCAATAACTCCTAAATCTCGAAAACCCTAAATAGATAATCATTTTAAACTGGTATTCCCTAAATAATAAACAATAAATCTCAATATTATTTTTTTCATTATAATTTAAAATATTCATTTTAATTATTTATTCATTTATTTTTATATAATTATTAATTACAGAATAAATTGAGTTAGACAAATATAATTTATATAATTATTTTTCATCAAAAAAATATAGATAAACTTTTTAAAAGAAAAAAAATTCAAAACAAAAAATTATTATATAGTAATATATTTTGCTTTATTTCTGAATCATTTTAGGTTTTGTAATTATATTTAAATTGATATCTATCTTATTAATAATAGATTATTAATTTATTCTTTGATCATTATTAGAATATTTATCAATAAAAATATTTATATTGAATTTATATGATATATAAATATAATGATTATTATAACTAAAAATAGTATTCACTTTTGAAAAATATTTAAAAATTATTATATTTTCAAAGGTTATAACCTTTGAAAATATCAAAAAATAAAAAAATAAATTTTTTAAAATTTTTTTAAATAACACCTATAAACCACTAAATGCATACACAGTTAAATCAATAAACTCCTAAACCACATAATGCCAAAATACATAAACCATTAAACTGATATATACTACTTAATAATTAATAAATCTAATTTTTAATTCTATTTATTATAATATTAATATTCATTTTAATTATTTATTAGTTTATTTTTATAGAAATATTTATTACAAAATAAAGTATGAGTGCGACAAATATAATTTAAAAAATATATATGCTTATAAAAGAAGTAAAAATTTAAAAATTAAAAATTGTTATTCAGAAATATATTTTACTATAATTTTGAATCAATTTGGGTTTTGTAATTATTTTTTAATTAATATCTATCTTAATATAAATAGTTCATAAATTTATTTTGATCATTATTATAATATATATCAATAAAATTGTTTATTGAATTTATATGATATATAATTATTAATATTATTATAACTAATTATTATATTCACATTCCAAAAAATTTCAAATATTATTATATTTTGAAAGGTTATAACCTATGAAAATGAGAAAATATTATAGCAAATTTTTTTTGAAATTTTATTTTTTTAAATAAAATGTATAAACCACTAAAAGCCAAAAAACATAAATCGCTAAAATCCTAAATGAAAAAACCTCTAAATACTTAAACCATTAAACTGGTATACAGTAATAATAAATCATAATTCTAATTTTAAATTTTATTCAGTATAATTTTAAATTTTTATTTTTATTATTTATCAGTTTATTTTTATAGAAATATTAATTAAAAAATAAATTATTAGTGAGACAGATCTAATTTAAAGTAAAACAGTATTTATAAATAATAAATAATAAATCTCATTTTTTTTCATTATATTTTTATATATTCATTTTAATTATTTATTTGTTTATTTATATATAAATATTAATTGCAAAATAAATCGAGCTAGACAAAAATAATTTATATAAATTATTGTTCATCAAAAAATAATAGATAAACTTTTTAAAAGAAAAAAAATTTTCAAAACAAAAAATTATTATATAGTAATATATTTTGCTTTGCTTCTGAATCATTTTAGGTTTTGTAATTATATTTTAATTGATATCTATCTTATTAATAATAGATTATTAATTTATTTTTTGATCATTATTAGAATATTTATCAATAAAATTGTTTATATTGAATATACATGATATATAATTATAAAGATTATTATAACTAAATATTATATTTACATTTGAAAATAATTTAAAAATTATTATATTTTTAAAGGGTATCATCTTTGAAAATGAGATAAAATCACAAAAATAATTTTTTTGTTATTTTATTGTTTATATAAAACATATAAACTACTAAATGCCTAAACGCTTAAATCATTAAAATCCTAAACCATTAAATCCCAAAACCCTTTAAATACATTAACATTTAATCCATCTTTAAAGGTTAAAGTATTTATAAATAATATATAAATATCTATCATTAAATAATAGTTTATTAATTTTTTTTTATCATTATTATATTTATATTTATGTTTAGTTTATTAATATCTATCAATAAAATTGTTTATTTTTAATTTACATGATATATAATTATTAAGTTTATTATAACTAAATAATGAATTCACATTTGAAAAAAATTTAAAAATTATTATATTTATAAAGGTTATAACCTTCAAAATTGATAAAAAATTTGAAAAATATTTTTTTTGTTATTTCATTATTTATAATAAACATATAAACTACTAAATGCCTAAACACTTAAAATCACTAAACTCCTAAACTCCTAAATACTTAAACCATTAAACCAGTATACCCTAAATAATTAATCATAAATCTCATTTTTATTTCTATTCTTTATAATTTTAATATTCATTTTAATTATTTATTAGTTTATTTTTATAGAAATATTAATTGCAAAATAAAATTATGAATGAGACAAATATAATTTAAATAACTTATCTTCATTAAAAAAATTTATAAGCTTATAAAAAGAATCAAAAATTTAAAAATAAAAAATTATTATTTAGTAATATATTTTACTTTGATTTTTAATCGTTTTAGGTTTTGCAAATATATTATAATTAATATCTATCTTATTAATAATAGTTTATTAATCTTTTTTATGAGCATTATTATAATATTGATCAATAATATTATTTATATTAAATTTACATGATATTTAATTTTTATGATTATTATAATTAAATATAGTATTAACATTTGAAAAAAAAAATTAAAAATTATAAAATATTTTCAATGGTTATAACCTTGAAAATGAGAAAAAATCATAAAAATAATTTTTTTGTTATTTAATTATTTAAATAAAACCTATAAACCACAAAATACCTAAATACTTAAATTACTAAACTCCTAAACCCTAATACTACTGCACCACACACACATAACGACGGACCACAGTACAAACGTGCACATATTCTTGTCCATTTTGGTGTAGCATTTAGGGGGGCCGGGAAGTCCCGGAAGCAGCCAGAAGTATGGGCCACAAGCTTGTAGAGGGCCACACTAGCAAGCTGGGATGATAACATTCAGACAACTGATGAGACCGAGCAAAGTGGTCGGGAGTAAACCCAGGAGTAGGTGGGAGTGGGTCCCACTAGCCCTATCAGGTAGCATAGATGGACACCAAACCGCTGCCCAACAGGAGTAGCGGGTAATCCATGATTAATTGGATAGCCGGAAAAATCCAAAGCATCGCCAAGCAGGGCTAGTAAGCAATGGAGTCCAGACCAGCCACACGGGACCTAAAGATTCAAACTTGTAGTTTATGTTTGTAGTCATATTTGTATTTTGGACTTTGTATGCACCATGTAATTGTAGTGACGGATCATGACATACTCACACACACAATCTTGTTTGTTCTCTATGTAGCATGCAATGAGGGCAACTGGACCCATGAGTATATCTAAGTCGGGCCCACTAAAGCATTTTCTAAATACACATTAGGCGATGCTACACTACGGGGAGCAGAAGACCCATCTTTATAGCATTTTGTAATTTTACATGTATTCTAGCTTTGTTGTACATGTAGATAATTAGACCATGAGATGGACCTCATCACACATGCACATCGATGCATGCATATTTTTTGATATTTTGTCGGTGCAACATATAGCCACTTCTTAAAGCTCAAGGAGGAAGCATTCTAACCCAAGAGATACTCTTTTGAGGATCATTAGAGCAAAAGAATGTGGAATTCAGAGGTGAGAATGAATTGACAAAGTGTTGTAGATATGGACTTGTTGATTTATGGGTATTTAGTTTTACATGTATTCCATTGCAAAGCAATGACACAGGCAAACGCTTGATGCTGCATGTCATACACATGCACAATCTTATATTTGCATAGTTTTAATATGGTGCATCATTCAGGTTCTTCCAAAAGGCTTGGACAAATTCGAATGGAAAAGACACAGTGCGCATAATGACTCACTGCCAACTCTGAAGTCTGGGAATGCCAGGTGATTTTAGTTGTATTCGTACACTTGGAATTATTAGGCATTATGTTTTTTATGTATTTTATGCATAGAATCATTAAGGTGCATAGGATTTGGTCGGCTAGCCTAAATTAGTTAGCTTTTTAGTCTTTTGTAAGTTGTGTGCCTAAAGGATAAATAAAGTGTATATTTTCCAAAAAAAAACAAAAAAAACCATAAGCCCTAAACTTTAAATCCTAAACCTTAAACCATGAACTATAACCCTAATCCATAAACCCTAAATCCTAAATCTCATGTTTTGCACTTTTATAATCAAATGACTAAGTGTTAAATTTAAATTGAAATTCACTACTTTTAGGAATGTCATAGATTTATCTTTTTTTATATGTAACAAAAAATCATGACTCAAGTGGTGAGTTATGGATTTAGTCTCTTTCTTGCTTTAGATTATTGTAGCATTAGCGATGGTCATGATCATATATTTTGTCTCTAGAACACAAAATCATATCGATGAGAATTTGACATAACTTGTGTCTCTCTGTTGATCATATTGTTATGGCACTAAGAATGATCATGAGTATATATTTAATCACTATAATACTGGGTCACAGTATTGGATATGACCATAGCTTGTGCATTTTATCTTTATATTGCAAAGTCATTGCACTAGGAATGATCGTATATTTGGACATTCCTCGAGAGCAAATGTCATGACCCTAGAAATAGTTAAAGCTCGAGTATTACTCTTTATAACTTTCTATAGCTAAAATTCTTGGGATTGGAAATATCACTATGGCTTTTTCCTTTGATTTGTGACCTCAAGTGTGAATATGCAAGACTAATATTTTGAGAAATGATTAAAACCTTTTATACATTTGAATATGATTCATTTACACCTTTTTGGGTATTGTGAGCTCGTATACATAACTCATTTAATATAAAAAGAAAGGAATGATACTTTTCATATCCATGAGGATATAAAAAAAAGGCTTAGCCATGCCAATAAAATAAATTTTTCGATTCTTGATTGAAAGAGAGCCCATACTTCTTGCCCTGCTAAAACAACCCTGGGCTAGTTTGTTCTAGTAGGCTACAAGGTGGTTATTTTTTTAGAGGTGAACTATGTTTTAAAAAAATTGCTTTCAGTGTGTGCATGAGAGATATTTTAGAAGAAATTATATTAATCAATATAAATAGCATCCTCAACAACTAGCTATTTCAACACATAGGGGTACAACTTTCGTTTAGTCTATTAGCGAACATGAGTCAAATTACCTTTGATAGCCCAGTGATTCAACACCAAATATGATGAGACATAATAGTGATAAAGTAAAAGCTTCTATTATTTTGGTTAGAGTTTTAGGAATCATTCTAGAGTTGAGAGGGGAACAAAATAAATTAGTTTAATCATTTAATATAATTTTAATTTTTATTTTAATTATTGATCAGTTTATTTTTATAGAAATATTAATTACAAAATAAATTATTAGTGAGATAGATCTAATTTAAATTAAACTGGTATATCATAAATAATAAAGAATAAATCTCATTTTTTTTATTTTAATTTTAAATATTCAAATTTAATAATTTATTTGTTTATTTTTATATAAATATTAATTACAAAATAAATTATGAGTTACACAAATATAATTTATATAAATTATTTTTCATCAAAATAATATAGATAAACTTTTAAAAGAAAAAAAAATTTCAAAACAAAAAATAATTATATAGTAATATATTTTGCTTTACTTATGAATCATTTTAGGGTTGGTAAATATATTTTAATTGATATCTATCTTATTAATAATAGATTATCAAGTTATTTTTTCATCATTATTAGAATATCAATAAAAATGTTTATATTGAATTTATATGATATATAAATATAATGATTATTATAACTAATTAATGTATTCACTTTTGAAAAAAATTTTAAAATTATTATATTTTCAAAGGTTATAACCATTGAAAATATGAAAAATATAAAATAAAAAAATAAATTTTTTGTTATTTCATTTTTTAAATAAAACCTATAGATCATTAAATGCTTACTTACTTAAATCAGTAAGCTCATAAATCCCGAAAACCCTAAATACATACACCTTTTAACAACTATATACTACTTAATAAATAATAAATCTTATTTTTATTTCTATTTATTATAATTTTAAATATTAATTTTAATTATTTATAGTTTAATTTTTTAGAAAAATTAATTACAAAATAAATTTCGAGTGAGGCAAATATTATTTAAATAATTTATTTTAATAAAAAAAAATATAAGCTTATAAAAAGAAGGACAATTATAAAAATTAAATATTATTATTTAGTTATATATTTTGATTTGATTTTGAATCATTTTATGTTATGTAAATATATTTTAATTAATATTTATTTTATTAATAATAGTTTATTAATTTAATTTTTGATCATTATTATAATATCTATCATTAAAATTATTTATATTGAATTTATATGATATATAATTAGTAAGATTAATATAATTATACATGGTATTCACCTTTCAAATAATTTTAAAAATTATTTTATTTTAAAGGTTATTATAACCTTTGAAAATCTTAAAAAATCAAAAATATAATTTTAAATTTTTATTCTATAAATAAAACCTTTAAACCACTAAATAATCAAACTATTAAACCTGTATAACATATATAATAAATCATAAATCTCATTTTAATTTGTATTCTTATCATTTTAAATATTCATTTTAATTATTTATTAGTTTATTTTTTATAGAAATATCAATCACAAAATAAATAATGTGTGAGACAAATATAATTTTAGTAATTTATTTTTAATCAAACAAAAATAAGCTTATATAAAGAAGTAAAAATTTAAAAACAAAAAATTATTATTTAGTAATATATTTTACTTTGATTTTGAATCATTATATATAGGTTTTGCACTTATATTTTAATTGGGATCAATCTTATTAATAATACTTTATTAATTTATTATTTGATCATTTTTATGATATAGAACAATAAAATTACTTATATTCAATTAAAATGTCTTATAATTATTAAGTTATTATAACTAAATATTTTATTTACATTTGAAAAAAATTTTAAATTATTATATTTTCAATGGTTACAACTTTCAAAAATTAAAAAAAAATCAAAAAATTAAATTTTTTGTTTTTTCATTCTTTAAAAAAAACTATAAATTACTAAAGGTCTAAACAAATAAATCTCTAGACTCCTAAATCCCAAAACCCCTTGAATACTTAAATCATTATACCTATATAACCTAAATAATAAATAATAAATCTCTTTTTTATATAAATTATTTTTCATCAATAAAATATATATAAACTTTTAAAAAGAAAAAAAAATTTCAAAACAAAAAATTATTATATAGTAATATATTTTGCCTTGCATCTTAATTATTTTTGATTTTGTAATTATATTTTAATTGATATCTATCTTATTAATAATAGATTATTATTTTATTTTTTGATAATTATTATAATATTTATCAATAAAATTATATATATTGAATTTACATGAAATATAAATATAATGATTATTATAACTATATATTTAATTCACTTAAGAAAAAAATTAAAAATTATTATTTTTTCAAAGGTTATAACCTTTAAAAATATCAAAAAATAATAAAAATAAATTTTTTGTTATTTTATTTTTTAAATAAAACCTATAAACCACCAAATTCATACACAATTAAATCAGTAAACTTTTAAACCCTATAATACCTAAATACATAAACCATTAAATTGCTATATAATACATGATAATTAATAAATCTAATTTTTATTTCTATATTTTATAATTTTAAATATTCATTTTAATTATTTATTAGTTTATTTTTATAGAAATATTTATTAGAAAATATATTATGAGTGCGATAAGTATAATTTAAATAATTTATTTTTAATCAAAAATATATATACGCTTATAAAAGAAGTAAAATTTTAAAATTAAAAATTATTATTCTGTAATATATTTTACTTTAATTTTGAATCAATTTGGGTTTTGTAAATATTTTTTAATTAATATCTATCTTATTATTAATTGTTTATTAATTTAATTTTTTATCATCATTATAATATCTATCAATAAAATTGTTTATATTGAATTTATATGATATATAATTTTTTATATTATTATAACTAAATATTGTATTCACATATCAGAAAATCTTAAATTTTATTATATTTTCAGAGGTTATAACCTCTGAAAATGAAAAAATATTACAATTTTTTTGTTATTTTATTGTTTAAATAAAACTTATAAAATACTAAATGCCAAAAAACATAAATCTCTAAACTCCTAAATGTCAAAACCATTAAAGTGGTATACATTAATAATAAATCATAAATTTCATTTTAATTTTTATTCAGTATAATTTTAAATTTTTATTTTAATAATTTAACAGTTTATTTTTATAGAAATATTAATTACAAAATAAATTATTAGTGAGACAAATCTAATTTAAATTAAAATAGTATCCCTAAATAATAAATAATAAATCACATTTTTTTCATTATAATTTTAAATATTCTTTTTAATTATTTATTTGTTTATTTTTATATAAATATTAATTATAAAATAAATTGAGCTAGACAAAAATAATTTATATAAATTATTTTTCATCAAAAAATAATAGAAAAACTTTTTAAAAGAAAAAAAAATTTTCAAAACAAAAAATTATTATATAGTAATATATTTTGCTTTGCTTCTGAATCATTTTAGGTTTTGTAATTATATTTTAATTGATATCTATCTTATTAATAATAGATTATTAATTTATTTTTTGATCATTATTTGAATATTTATCAATAAAATTATTTATATTGAATTTACATGATATATAATTATAAAGAATATTATAACTAAATATTATATTTACATTTGAAAATAATTTAAAAATTATTATATTTTTAAAGGTTATCATCTTTGAAAATGAGATAAAATCACAAAAATAATTTTTTTTTAATTATTGTTTATATAAACCCTATAAACTACTAAATGCCTAAACGCTTAAATCATTAAACTACTAAGCATCAAAACCACAAAACCCTTAAATACTTAAACATCTAAACCATCTTTAAAGGTTTATGTATTTATAAATAATATATAAATATCTATAAATAAATTATAGTTTATTAATTTATTTTTTGATCATTATTATATTTATATTTATATTTTGTTTATTAAGATATCAATAAAATAATTTATTTTTAATTTACATGATATATAATTATTAAGTTTATTATAACTAAATAATGTATTCACATTTGAAAAAAATTTAAAAATTATTATATTTATAAAATTATAACATTCAAAATTGATAAAAAATATGAAAAATAATTTTTTTATTATTCCATTTTTTAAATAAACATATAAACTACTAAATACCTAAACACTTAAATCACTAAACACCTAAACTCCTAAATACTTAAACCATTAAATTGGTATACCCTAAATAATTAATCATAAATTTCATATTTATTTGTATTCATTATAATTTTAATATTCATTTTAATTAGTTATTAGTTTATTTTTATAGAAATATAAATTGCAAAATATAATTATGAATGAGACATATAATTTAAATAATATATCTTCATCAAAAAAATTTATAAGCTTATAAAAAGAATCAAAAATTTAAAAATAAAAAATTATTATTTAGTAATATATTTTACTTTGATTTTAAATCGTTTTAGGTTTTCCAAATATATTTTAATTAATATCTATCTTATTAATAATAGTTTATTAATCTATTTTATGATCAGTATTATAATATCGATCAATAAAATTATTTATATTGAATTTACATGATATTTAATTTTTATGATTATTATAATTAAATATTGTATTAACATTTAAAAAAAATTAAAAATTATAATATTTTCAATGTTTATAACCTTGAAAAAGATAAAAAATCATAAAAATAATTTTTTTGTTATTTAATTATTTAAATAAAAGCTATAAACCATGAAATACCTAAATACTTAAATTACTAATCTCCTAAACCCTAACACTGCTGCACCACACACACATAGTGATAGACCATAGTACACACGTGCACATATTCTTGTCCATTTTGGTGTAGCATTTAGAGGGGCCAGCATGTCCTAGAAGCAGCCAGAAGTATGGGCCACCAGCTTGTAGAGTACCCCACTAGCAAGCCGGGATGATAACATTTAGACAACTGACGATACCGAGCAAAGTGGTTGGGAGTAAGCCCAGGAGTAGCTAGGAGTGGGTCCCACTATCCCTATTTGGCAGCATAGAGGGCCACCCAACCGTCACCCCACAGGAGTAGCGGGTAATCCATGATTAATTGGAGAGCTGACAAAAACCGAAGCATCACCAAGCAGGGCCAGTAAGCAATGGAGTCCAAACCAGCCACACGGGAGCGAAAGATTCAAACTTGTAGTTTATGTTTGTAGTCATATTTGTATTTTGGACTTTGTAAGCACCATGTACTTGTAGAGACGAATCATGATATACTCACACACACAATCTTGTCTATTCTCTATGTAGCATGCAATGAGGGCAACTGGACCCATTAGTATCTCTAAGTGGGGCCCAATAATGCATTTTGTAAATACACATTAGGCGATGCTACACTCCCGGGAGTAGAAGACCTATCTTTATAGCATTTTGTAATTTTACTTGTATTCAAGCTTGGTTGTACGCGTAGATAATTAGACTATGAGATGGGCCTCATCACACATGCACACCAATGCATGCATATTTTTTGATATTTTTTCGGTGCAACATACAGCCACTTCTTGGAGCTCATGGATGAAGCATTATAACACAATAGATACTCTTTTGAAGATCATTGGAGCAAAAGAATGTGGAATTCAGATGTGAGAATGAATTGACAAAGTACCGTAGATATGGACTTGTGGATTTATGGGTATTCAGTTTTATATGTATTCCATTGCATAGCAATGACATAGGCAAATGCTAGATGCTGCATGTCACACACATGCACAATCTTATAGTTGCATAGTTTTAATATGGTGCATCATTCAGGTTCCTCCAAAAGGCTTCGACAAATCTGAATGGAAAGGAAGCAGTGTGCATAATGAAGTCATTTCGAACTCTGAAGTCTGGGAATACCATGTGATTTTAGTTGTATTCGTACGCTTGGAATTATTAGGCATTATGTTTTTTATGTATTTTATGCATATAATCATTAAGGTGCATAGGATTTGGTGGGCAGGCCTAAATTAGTCAGCTTTTTAGTCTCTTGTAAGTTGTGTGCCTAAATGATAAATAAAGTGCGTATTTTCCAAAAAAAAAATCATAAACTTAAAACTTTAAATCCTAAACCTTAAACCATAAACTATAACCCTAACCCATAAACCCTAGATCCTAAATCTCATGTTTTGCACTTTTATAATCAAATGACTAAATGTTAAATTTAAATTGAAATTCACAACTTTTAGGAATGTCACATATTTATCTTTTTGTATATGTAACACAAATTTATCCCTCTAGGGGTGAGTTATTGATTCAGTCTCTTTCTTGCTTTAGATTATTGTAGCATTAGTAGCATTAGCAATGGTCATGATTGTAAATTTTGTCTCTAGAATACAAAATCATATCGATGAGAATATGCCTTAACTTGTGTCTCTTTGTTGAACATATTGTTATGGAACTAAGAATGATCATGAATACATATTTAATCACTATAATACTGGGTCACAGTATTGGATATGACCATAACTTGTGTATTTTATTTTTATATTGCAAAGTCATTGCACTAGAACTGATTGTAACTTTGGACATTGCTCAAGAGAAAAATTCATGACCCTAGAATTAGTTAAAGCTCGAGTACTACACTTTATAACTTTCTATAGCTAAAATTCTTGGGATTTGAAATATCACTATGGCTTTTTCCTTTGATTTGTGACCTCAAGTGTCAATATGCAAGACTAATATTTTGAGCAAAGATTAAAACCTTTTATACATTTGAATATGATTCATTTACGCCTTTTTGGGTATTGTGAGCTTGTATACATAACTCATTTTATATAAAAAGAAAGAAATGATACTTTTCATATCCATGAGGATATAAAAAATGCTTAGACATGTCAATAAAATAAATTTTTTGATTCTTGATTGAAAGAGAGCCCATACTTCTTGCCCTGCTCAAACCACCCTGGGGATAGTTTGTACTAATAGTTTATTATTAATTTATTTTAATTAATATATATCTTATTAATAATAGTTTATTAATTTATTTTTTATCTTTATTATTATATTTATTAATACATTTTTTTATATTGAAACTACAACAAATATAATTATTAAGATTATTATAACTACGTATTGTATTCATATTTTAGAACTATTAAAAAATTATTATATTTTTAAAGGTCTTAACCTTTGAAAATCATGAAAATTCATAAAAATAAATTCTTTGTTATTTCATTGATTAAATAAAACCTATAAACATGAAAATGTGTAAGCATATAAATCAACAAACTTTTTAACCCCAAAACCACAAAAAAGTTAAACAATTTAATAGTTATACCCTAAATAATAAATCATAAATCTCATTTTTATTAGTATTCATTATAATTTTAAATATACAATTTTAATTATTTATTAGTTTAATTTTATAGAAATATAAATTAAAAAATAAATTATTAGTGAGACAAATATAATTTAAATAATTTATTTTTCATCAAAAAATATATAGGCTTAAAAATGTTTACAAAAATTTAAAAATTTAAAATTAATATTTAGTATAATATTTCACTTTGATTTTGAGTCATTTTAGGTTTTGCAAATATATTTTAAACAATATTTATCTTATTAATAATTTGTTATTACTTTTTAATGATCATTATTATAATAAATATCAATAAAATAGTTTATATTGAATTTATATTATATATAATTATTATGATTATTATAACTTCATATTGTATTCACTTGTCAAAAAAAAATTTAAAAATTATTATATTTTCAAAGGTTATAACATTGAAAAATGAGAAAAAATAACAAAAATAAATTTATTATTATTTTATTTTTTATATAAAAACTATAAACCACTAAATGACTAAATACTAAAATGACTAATATCCTAAACCCCGAAGCCCATAAATACTTAAAACATTAAATTAGTATAGTCTAAATAATAAATCATATATCTCTAATTTATTAGTATTCATTATAATTTTAAATATTCATTTTAATTATTTATCAGTTTATTTTTATAGAAATATCAATTACAAAATAAATTATTAGTGCGACATATATAATTAAAATAATTTATTTTTCATCAAAAAAATGCTAATAAAAAGAGGTACAATTTTAAAAATAAAAAATTATTTTTTAATAAAATATCTTATTTTGATTTTGAATCATTTTAGATTTTACAATTATATATTAATTTATATCATTCTTATAAATACAAGTTTATTATTTTATTTATTGATCATTATTATAATATCTATCAATAAATTTATTTATATTGAGTTTACATTATATAATTATTAAATTATTATAACTAAATATTATATTCACATTTAAAAAAAATTAAAAATAATTATATTTTCAAAGGTTACAACCTTCAAAAATTAAAAAAAAATAAAAAATTAAATTTTTTGTTTTTTCATTCTTAATAAAAAACTATAAATCACTAAAGGTCTAAACAATTAAATCACTAAACTCCTAAACCACAAAACACCTAAATACTTAAACCATTAAACCGGTATATCCTGAATAATAAATAATAAATCTCAATTTTATTTGTATTCATTATAATTTTAAATATTCATTTTAATTATTAGTAGTTTATTATTATAGTACTATAAATAACAAAATAAATTATGAGTAAGACAAATATAATTTAAATAATTTATTTTTAATAAAAAAAATATAAAGTTATAAAAAAGCAAAACATTAAAAAAATTATTATTTAGTAATATATTTTACTTTGATTTGAATAAATTTAGATTTTGTAAATACTTTTTAAATAATAACTATTTTTTTATTAATAGTTTATTATTTATTTTTTGATCATAAATATAATATCTAGTAATATAATTATTTATATTGAATTTAAATGAATTATAATTATGAAGATTATTATAAATAAATATTATATTTACATTTGAAAAAAATTTAAAAATTATTATATTTTCATAGGATATAATCTTCATAAATTAGAAAAAATAATAAAAATAAATTTTTTGCTATATCATTGTTTAAATAAAACTTATAAACCACTAAATCCCCAAACACTTAAATCTCTAAATTCCTTAACACAAAAGCCCCTAAATACTTAAACCTTTAAACTCGTAAACCTTAAATATAATTTAAATAAATTATTAAAATATTAATTACAAAATAAATTATGAGTGATACAAATATTATTTAAATAATTTAATTTTCATCAAAAAATATATAAGCTTATAAAAAGAAACAAAAACTAAAAAACAAAAATTTTTATTTAGTAATAAATTTTACTTGGATTTTGAATAATTTTAGGTTTTGCAATTATATTTTAATTTATATCCATCATAATAATAATAACATATTAATTTATGTTTTGATAATTGATATCATATCTATCAATAAAATTGTTTATATTTAGTTTATATTATATATAATCTTAATGATTATTATTACTAAATATTGTATTCACATTTATAAAAAATTTTAAAATTATTACATTGTCAAAGGTTATAACCATTGAAAATGTGAATAAATATAAAAATTAATTTTTTTGTTATTTCATTGTTTAAACAAAACTAATAAATCACTAAATACCTAAAAACATAAATTGATAAAGTCCTAAACGACAAAACCTCTAAATACTTAAAATATTAAACTGGTATACATTAATAATAATTTATAAATCTCATTTTAATTGTTATTCAATATAATTTTATATTTTTATTTTAATTATTTGTCAGTTTTTTTTATTGAAATATTAATTACAAAATAAATTATTAGTGAGACAGATATAATTTAAATTAAACTGGTATACCCTAAATAATAAAAAAAAAATCTCATTTTTTTTCATTATAATTTTAAATATTCATTTTAATTATTTATTTGTTTATTTATATATAAATATTAATTACAAAATAAATTATGAGTTAGACAAATATAATTTGAAAAAAATCATTTTAATTAAAAAAATATAGATATACTTATTAAAAGAAGAAAAAACTCAAAAACAAAAAATTATTATATAGTAATAAATTTTTCTTTGCTTCTGAATCATTTTAAGATTTATAATTATATTTTAATTAATATCTATATTATTATTAATGGATTATTAATTTATTTTTTGATTATTATTAGAATATTTATTAATAAAATTGTTTATATTGAATTTATATAAAATTATTTATTGATAGATATTATAATAATGATAAAAAATTAAATTAATAAACAAATAATAATAAGATTGATATTAATTAAAAAATATTTACAATACCCAAATTGATTCAAAATTTAAGTAAAAAATATTACAGGATAATAATTTTTAATTTTTAAATTTTTTCTTCTTTTATAAGCGTATATATATTTTTTGATTAAAAATAATTTATTTAAATTCTATTTGTCGAACTCATAATTTATTTTGTAATAAATATTTCTATAAATATAAACTTATAAATAATTAAAATGAATATTAAAATAATAATAAATTGAAATAAAAATTAGATTTATTAATTATTAGGTAGCATATAGCGGTTTAATGGTTTATGTATTTAGGCATTATGGGCCTTAGAGTTTACTTAATTTTCTGTGTATATATTTAGTGGTCTATAGGTTTTATTTAAAAATTAAAATAACGAAATATTTATTTTTATTATAATTTCATATTTTCAAAGGTTATAATATTGGAAAATATAATAATTTTTAAATTTTTTTCTAATGTGAATTCAATATTTAGATATAATAATCATTATATTTATATATCATATAAATTCAATATAAACAATATTATTAATAAATATTCTAAAAATGATCAAAAAATAAATTAATAATCTATTATTAATAAGATAGATATCAATTAAAATATAATAAAAAAACCTAAAATGATTCAGAATAAATCAAAATATATTACTATATAATAATTTGTTGTTTTAAAATTCTTTTTATTTTAAAAAGTTTATCCATATTTTTTTCATGAAAATTAATTTATATAAATTATATTTGGCTAACTCATAATTTATTTTTTAATTAATATTTATATAAAAATTAATAATTAATAATTAAAATGAATATTAAAAATTATAATGAAAAAAATGAGATTTATTATTTATTATTTAGGGTATACCGGTTTAATTTAAGTTATATCCATCTCACTAATAATTTATCTTGTAATTAATATTTCTTTAAAAATAAACTGATAAATAATTAAAATAAAAATTTAAAATTATACTGAATAAAAATTAAAATAAGATTTATGAATTATTATTAATATTTACCAGTTTAATGGTTTAAGTATTTAGAGGTTTTGTAATTTAGGAGAGTAGTTATTTATCTTTTTAGGCATTTAGTGGTTTATAGGTTCTATTTAAACAATGAAATAACAAAAAACTTATTTTTGATATTTTTTCACATTTTCAAAGGTTATAAGCTTTGAAAATATAATAATTTTAAATTTTTTTAAAAATGTGAATACAATATTTAGTAATAATAATCATTATAATTATATATAATATAAACTAAATATAAACAATTTTATTGATAGATATGATATCAATTATCAAAAAGTAAAATTAATATGCTATTAATAATATGATAGATATAAATTAAAATATAATTGCAGAACCTAAAAATATTCAAAATCCAAGAAAAGTTTATTACTAAATATTAATTTTTTTTTTAGTTTTTGCTTCTTTTTATAAGCTTATATTTTTTTTTTGATGAAAAATAAATTATTTAAATTATATTTGTATCACTTATAATTTATTTCGTAATTAATAATTTAATAAATTATTTAAATTATATTTAAGGTTTACGAGTTTAAATGTTTAAATATTTAGAGGCTTTTGTGTTTAAAAGTTTAGAGGTTTAAGTCTTTAGGCATTTAGTGGTTTATAAGTTTTATTTAAACAATGATATAGCAAAAAATTTATTTTTATTATTTTTTTAATTTTTGAAGGTTATAACCTTTGAAAATATATTAATTTTTAATTTTTTTTCAAATGTAAATATATTATTTAGTTATAATAATCTTAATAATTATAAGTCATTTAAATTCAATATAAATAAATATATTGCTAGATATAATAATAATGATCAAATAAAATTTAATAAACTATTATCAATAAGATATATATTATTTATAATATATTTGCAAAATCTAAATTTATTCAAAATCAAAGTAAAATATATTACTTAATAATAATTTTATTAATGTTTTTCTTTTTTTATAACTTTATATTTTTGTTATTATAAATAAATTATTAAAATTAATTTGTCTTACTCATAATTTATTTTGTAAATTAAAATTCTATAATAATAAACTAATAAATAATTAAAACAATTATTTAAAATTATAATGAATACAAATAAAATTGAGATTTATTATGTATTATTCAGAATATACAAGCTTAATGGTTTAAGTATTTAGGTGTTTTTGGGTTTATGAGTTTAGTGATTTAAGTGTTTAGACCTTTAGTGATTTATAGTTATTATCTAAAGAAATAAAAAACAAAAAATTTAATTTTTTGAATTTTTTTAATTTTTGAAGGTTCTAACCTTTGATAATATAATAATTTTAAATTTTTTAAATGTGAATACAATATTTAGTTATAATAATCTTAATAATTATATATAATGTAAACTAAATATAAATAATTTTATTAATAGATATTATAATAAAAATTAATAAATAAATCAATAAACTAGTATTAATAAGAATGATATAAATTAAAATATAATTGTTGAATCTAAATAGATTCAAAATCAAAATAAGATATATTACTAAATAATAATTTTTTATTTTAAAAATTTTTCCTCATTTTATAAGCACATATATTTTTTTGATGAAAAATAAATTATTTAAATTATATCTGTCTCACTAATAATTTATTTTGTAATTAATATTTCTATAAAAATAAATTGATAACTAATTAAAATGAATATTTAAAATTATAATGAATAATAATAAAAAAGTGATATATGATTTATTATTTAGGGTATACCTATTTAATCATTTAAGTTTTTTGTGGTTTTGGGTTTAATGAGTTTATTGATTTATAAGTTTATACATTTACGTGTTTATAGGTTTTATTTAATCAATGAAATAACAAAAAAATTATTATTATGAATTTTCGTGATTTTCAAAGGTTATAACCTTTGAAAATATAAAATTTTTTAATAGTTCTAAAATATGAATAGAATACTTAGTTATTATAATCTTAATAATTATATTTGATGTAAATTCAATATAAAAAATTTTATTAATATATATTATTTTGATGATGAAAAAATAAATTAATAAACTATTATTAATAAGATAGATATTAATTAAAATATATTTGTAGAACCCAAAGTAATTCAAAATCAAAGTAAATTATATTACTAAATAAAATTTTAAATTTTGAAATTTTGTTTATTTTTATTAGCTTATATTTTTTTTCATAAAAAATAATTTATTTAAATTATATATGTCTTACTCATTATTTATTTTGTAATTAATATTTCAATAAAAATAAACTAAAAATTAATTAAAATGAATATTTAAAATTATAATGAATACAAATAAAAATGAGAATTATTATTTATTATTTAGGATATATGGTTTAATGGTTTAAGTATTTAGCGGGTTTTGGGGTTTGGGAGTCTAGAGATTATAATGTTTAGGCATTTAGTGGTTTATATGTTTTATTTAAATAATAAAATAATAAAAAAATTATCTTTATGATTTTTTATTAATTTTGAAGGTTATAACCTTTGAAAATATAATAATTTTTCAATTTTTTTCAAATCTAAATATAATATTTAGTTATAATAATCTTAATAATTATAAGACATTTAAATTCAATATAAGTAATTTTATTGTTAGATATTATAAAATTGATCAAATAATAAATTAATAAACTATTCTTAATAAGATTGATAGTAATTAAAATATAATTTCAAAACCTATACATAATGATTCAAAATCAAAGTAAAATATATTACTAAATAATAATTTTTTTTTTAATTTTTACTTCATTATATAAGCTTATTTTTTTTTATTAAAAATAAATTATTAAAATTATATTTGTCTCACTCATTATTTATTTTTTGATTGATATTTCTATAAAAAATAAACTAATAAATAATTAAAATGAATATTTAAAATTATAATGAATACAAATTAAAATGAGATTTATGATTTATTATATATGGTATGACGGTTTAATGGTTTGATTATTTAGTGGTTTATAGGTTTTATTTATATAATAAAAATTTAAAATTTCTATTTTTGATTTTTTCTGATTTTCAAAGGTTATAACCTTTGAAAATAAAATAATTTTTTAAAATTTTTTGAAATGTGAATACCATGTATAATTATATTAATCTTACTATTTATATATCATATAAATTCAATATAAATAATTTTAATGATAGATATTATAATAATAATCAAAGATTAAATTAATAAACTATTATTAATAATATTAATATAAATAAAAATAATTTTAAATAACACAAATGATTCAAAATGAAATCAAAATATATTACTAAATAATAATATTTAATTTTTAAAATTTTTCTTCTTTTTATAAGCTTATATTTTTTTTTATTAAAATAAATTATTTAAATAATATTTGCCTTACTCGAAATTTATTTTGTAATTAATTTTTCTAAATAATTAAACTATAAATAATTAAAATTTATATTTAAAATTATAATAAATAGAAATAAAAATGAGATTTATTATTTATTAAGTAGTATATAGATGTTAAAAACTTCATGTATTTAGGGGTTTCTGGATTTATGAGCTTACTGATTTAAATAAGTAAGTATTTAATGATCTATAGTTTTTAAATAAAAAATGAAATAACAAAAAATTTATTTTTTTTTATTTTTTCACATTTTCCAAGGTTATAACCTTTGAAAATTTTATAATTTTAAAATTTTTTTCAAAAGTGAATACAATATTTAGTTATAATAATCATTATATTTATATATCATATAAATTCAATAAAAACATTTTTATTGATAAATATTCTAATATTGATGAAAAAATAACTTAATAATCTATTATTAACAAGATAGATATCAATTAAAATATATTTACAAACCTAAAATGATTCAGAAGCAAAGCAAAATATATTACTAAATAATAATTTTTTGTTTTGAAATTTTTTTTTTCTTTTAAAAAGATTATCTATATTATTTTGATGAAAAACAATTTATATAAATTATATTTGTGTAACTCATAATATATTTTGTAATTAATATTTATATAAAAATAAACAAAGAAATAATTAAATTTGAATATTTAAAATTAAAATGAAAAAAAATGAGATTTATTCTTTATTATTTAGTATATTCCGGTTTAATTTAAATTAGATCCGTCTCACTAATAATTTATTTTGTAATTAATATTTTTATAAAAATAAACTGATAAATAAATAAAATAAAAATTTAAATAATATTGAATAATTAAAATAATTTATTTTGTTCCTCTCTCAACTCTAGAATGATTGCTAAAGCTCTAACTAAAATAATAGGAGCTTTTACTTTATCTCTATTATGTCTAATCATATTTGATGTTGAATCACTAGGCTATTAAAGGTAATTTGACTCATGTACGCTCACAGACTAAACCAAAGTTGTACCCCTATGTGTTGAAATAACTAGTTGTTGAGGATGCTATTTATATTGACTATATAATTTATTCTATTATATCTTTCATGCACACACTCAAAGCAATTTTTTTAAAACATAGTTCCCCTCTAAAAAAATAACAACCTTGTAGCCTATTAGAACAAACTAGCCACAGGGTAGTTTGAGTAGGGCAAGAAATATGGGCTCTCTTTCAATCAAGAATCAAAAAATTTATTTTATTGGCATGTCGAAGCCCCATTTTTATATCCTCATGGATATGTAAAGTATCATTTCTTTCTTTTTATATTAAATGATTTATGTATACAAGCTCACAATACCCAAAAAGGTGTAAATGAATCATATACAAATGTATAAAAGGTTTTAATCATTGCTCAAAATATTATCTTGCATATTGACACTTGAGGTCACAAATCAAAGGAAAAAACCATAGTGATATTTCCAATCCCGAGAATTTTAGCTATAAAGAGTAGTACTCGAGCTTTAACTATTTCTAGGGTCATGACTTTTGCTCTTGATGAATGTCCAAAGTTATAATCATTCCTAGTGCAATAACTTTGCAATATAAATATAAAATGCACAAGCTATGGTTATATCCAATATTGTGACCCAGTATTATAGTTATTAAATATGTATTCATGATCATTCTTAGTGCAATAACAATATGTTCAATAGAGAGACACAAGTTATGGCATTTTCTCATCGATATAATTTTGTGATCTAGAAACAAAATATACAATCATGAACATTGCTAATGCTACAATAATCTAAAGTAAGAAAGAGACTGAATCCATAACTCACCCCTTGAGTCATGACTTTGTGTTACATATACAAAAAGATAAATCTGTGACATTTCTAAAAGTTGTGAATTTCAATTTAAATTTAACACTTATTCATTTGATTATAAAAGTGCACAACGTGATATTTAGGATTTAGGGTTTATGGGTTGGGGTTATAGTTTATGGCTTAAGGTTTAGGAGTTAAAGTTTAGGGTTTATGGTTTTTTTTTGTTTTTTTTGGAAAATACACACTTTATTTATCATTTAGGCAGACAACTTACAAGAGACTATAAAGCTGACTAATTTATGGCCAGCACACCAAATCCTATGCACCTTAATGATTATATGCTTAAAATACATAAAAAAACATAATGCCTAATAATTCTAATCTTACGAATACAACTAAAATAACCTGGCATTCCCGGACTTCAGAGTTGGCATTGAGTCATTATGTGCACTGTGTTTTTTCCATTCGGATTTGTCGAAGCCTTTTGGAGGAACCTGAATGATGCACCATATTAAAACTATGCAAATATAATTTTGTGCATGTGCATGACATGCAGCATCAAGCGTTTGCCTATGTCATTGCTATGCAATGGAATACATGTAAAACTGAATACCCATAAATCCACAAGTCCATATCTATGGCACTTTGTCAATTCATTCTCACCTCTGGATTCCACATTCGTTTGCTCCAATGATCCTCAAAAGAGTATCTCTTGGGTTAGAATGCTTCCTCCTCTAGCTACAAGAAGTGGCTGTATGTTGCACCGACAAAATATCAAAAAATATGCATGCATCGGTGTGCATGTGTGATGAGGTCCATCTCATAGTCTAATTATCTACGCATACAACCAAGCTAGAATATAAGTAAAATTACATAATGCTATAAAGATCAGTCTTCTGCTCCCGGAATTGTAGCATTACCTAATGTGTATTTACAAAATGCATTAGTGGGCCCCACTGAGATATACTCATGGGTCCAGTTGCCCTCATTGCATGCTACATAGAGAACATACAAGATTGTGTGTGTGAGCATGTCATGATCCGTCTCTACAAGTATATGGTGCATATAAAGTCCAAAATACAAATAAGACTACAAACATAAACTACAAGTTTGAATCTTTCGCTCCCGTGTGGCTGGTCTGAACTCCAATGCTTACTTGCCCAGCTTGTTGATTCTTCAGATTTTGCCGGCTCTCCAATTAATCATGGATTACCCGCTACTCCTGTTGGGCGACGGTTGGGTGGCCCTCTATGCTGCCTGATATGGCTATTGGGACCCACTCCTAGCGACTCTTGGATTTACTTCCGACCACTTTGCTCACTCTCGTCAGTTGTCTGAATGTTATAATCCCCACTTGCTAGTGGAACCCTCTACAAGCTGGAGGCCCATACTTATGGCTGCTTCTAGGACTTGCTGGCCCCTCTAAATGCTCCACCATAATGGACAAGAATATGTGCACGTGTGTACTTTGGTCTGTCACTGTGTGTGTGTGCAATAGTATCAGGGTTTAGTAGTTTAGTAATTTAAGTATTTAGGTATATTGTAGTTTATAGTTTTTATTTAAATAATTAAATAACAAAAAATTTATTTTTATGATTTTTTCTCATTTTCAAGGTTATAACCATTGAAAATATGATAATTTTTAATTTTTTTTCAAATGTTAATACAATATTTAATTATAATTATCATACAAATTAAATATCTTTTAATTTCAATATAAATAATTTTATTGATCGATATTATAATACTGATCATAAAATAGATTAATAAACTATTATTAATAAGATAGATATTAATTATAATATATTTGCAAAACCTAAACCATTCAAAATCAAAGTAAAATATATTAGTAAATAATAATTTTTTATTTTTAAATTTTTGATTCTTTTTATAAGCTTATAAATTTTTTTAATGAAGATAAGTTATTTAAATTATATTTGTCTCATTCATAATTTTATTTTGCAATTAATATTTCTATAAAAATAAACTAATAAATAATTAAAATGAATATTAAAATTATAAAGAATACAAATAAAAATGAGATTTATGATTAATTATTTAGGGTAAACCGGTTTAATGGTTTAAGTATTTAGGAGTTTAGTGATTTTAAGTGTTTAGGCATTTAGTAGTTTATATGTTTATTTTAAATAATGAAATAACAAAAAAAATATTTTTCAAATTTTTTATCAATTTTGAAGGTTATAACCTTTATAAATATAATAATTTTTAATTTTTTTTCAAATGTGAATACAATATTTAGTTATAATAAACTTAATAATTATATATCATATAAATTAAATATAAACAATTTTATTGATAGATATTAATAAACTAAATATAAATATAAATATAATAATGATCAAAAAATAAATTAATAAACTATTATTTATTGATAAATTTTTATAAATTATTTATAAATACTTAAACCTTTAAAGATGGTTTAAATGTTTCAGTATTTAAGGGTTTTGGGGTTTAGGAGTTTAATGATTTAAGCATTTAGGCATTTAGTAGTTTATAGGTTTTATATAAACAATAAAATAACAAAAAATTTATTTTTGTGATTCTCATTTTCAAAGATTATAACCTTTATAAATATAATAATTTTTAAATTATTTACAAATGTAAATATAATATTTAGTTACAATAATCTTTATAATTATATATCATGTAAATTCAATATAAACAATTTTATTGATAAATATTCTAATAATGATCAAAAAATAAATTAATAATCTATTATTAAAAACATAGATATCAATTAAAATATAATTACAAAACCTAAAATGATTCAGAAGTAAAGCAAAATATATTACTATATAATAATTTTTTGTTTTGAAAATTTTTTTTATTTTAAAAAGTTTAACTATAATTTTTTGATGAAAAATAATTTATATAAAATATTTTTGTCTAGCTCAATTTATTTTGTAATTAATATTTATATATATATAATTAAAATGAATATTTACAATTATAATGACAAAAATGAGATTTATTAATTATTATTTAGGGATACTATTTTAATTTAAATTAGATCTGTCTTACTAATAATTTATTTTGTAATTAATATTTCTTAAAAATTAACATATAAATAATTAGAATAAAAATTTAAAATTATACTGAATAAAAATAAAATGAGATTTATTACTTATTATTAATCTATATTAGTTTAATGGAATAAGTATTTAGAGGTTTTGTAATTTAGGAGTTTAGCGATTTATGTTTTTAGGCATTTAGTGGTTTATAGGTTTTATTTAAACAATGAAATAACAAATAAAATTATTTTTATATTTTTTCACATTTTCAAAGGTTATAAGCTTTGAAAATATAATAATTTTAAATTTTTTTAAAAATATGAATACAATATTTAGTAATAATAATCATTATAATTATATATAATATAAACTAAATATAAATAATTTTATTGATAGATATGATATCAATTATCAAAAAATAAATTAATGTGCTATTATTAATATGATAGATATAAATTAAAATATAATTAAAAAACTGAAAATGATTCAAAAACAATCTAAAATTTATTACTAAATAATAATTTTTTGTTTTTTACTTTTTGCTTCTTTTTATAAGCTTATATATTTTTTTGATGAAAATAAATTATTTAAATTATATTTGTATCACTCATAATTTATTTTGTAAGTAATATTTCAATAAATTATTTAAATTATATTTATGGTTTACTAGTTTAAAGGTTTAAGTATTTAGGGGCTTCGGGGTTTAGGAGTTTAGAGATTTATGTGTTTAGGCATTTAATGGTTTATAAGTTTTATTTAAACAATGATATAAAAAAAATTTATTTTTGTTATTTTTTCTCATTTTTGAAGGTTATAACCTTTGAAAATATATCAATTTTTAAATTTTTTTATATGTGAATACTATATTTAGTTAAGATAATCTTAATAATTATATATCATGTAAATTCAATATAAACAATTATATTGATAGATATTATATTAATTATCAAAAAATAAATTAATAAACTATTATTATTAAGAATGATTTTTTTTAAAATATATTTGCAAAACGTAAATTTATTCAAAATCAAAATAAAATATATTACTAAATAATAATTTTTTTGATGTTTTGCTTCTTTTTATAAGTTTATAATTTTTTTTATTAATAGTAATTTATTTAAATTATAGTTGTCTTCCTCATAATTTATTTTTAATTTATAATTCTATAAAAACAAATTAATAAATAATTAAAATTAATATTTAAAACTATAATGAATACAAATAAAATAGAGATTTATGTTTTATTATTCAGGATATACTAGTTTAATGGTTTAAGTATTTAGGTGTTTTGGGGTTTAGTGATTTAAGTGTTTAGGCCTTTAGTGATTTATAATGTTTATTTAAAGAATGAAAAAATAAAAAATGTAATTTTTTGATTTTTATTTAATTTTTGAAGGTTATAACCTTTGAAAATATAATAATTTTTAATTTTTTTAAAATGTGAATATAATATTTAGTTATAATAATCTTAATAATTATATATAATGTAAACTCAATATAAATAATTTTATTAATGCATATTATAATAATGATCAATAAAATTTTAATAAACTATTATTAATAAGAATGATATAAATTAAAATATAATTACAAAATCTAAAATGATATAAAATCAAAATAAAATAGATTACTAAATAATAAATTTTTGTTTTTTAAAATTTTGGTTCTTTTTATAAGAATAAATATTTTTTTGATGAAAAATAAATTATTTATATTAGATATGTCTCACTAATAATTTATTTTGTAATTAATATTTCTATAAAAATAAATTGATAAATAATTAAAATAAAAATTTAAAATTATACTTAATAAAAATTAAATTGAGTTATGATTTTTTATTAATGTACATATGTTTAATGGTTTAAGTATTTAGAGTTTTTTTCGTTTAGGAGTTTAGCAATTTATGTTTTTAGGCATTTAGTGGTTTATAGGTTTTATTTAAACAATAAAATAACAAAAAAAATTTGTAATTTTTTCTCTTTTTCATAGGTTATAACCTTTGAAAATATAATAATATTTAAAATTTTTTGAAATGTGAATACAATATTTAGTTATTTTAATATTAATAATTATATATCATATAAATTCAATATAAACAATTTTATTGATAGATAAATAATAATGATCAAAAATTAAATTAATAAACTATTAATAATAAGATAGATATTAATTAAAAATATTTACAATGCCAAATTCAATTCAAGATAAGCTATAATATATTACTGTATAATAATTTTTAATTTTTAAATTTGTACTTCTTTTATAAGCGTATATATATTTTTTGATTAAAAATAAATTATATAAATTATTTTGTCACACTCATAATTTATGTTGTAATAAATATTATAAAAATAAACTAAAAAATAATTAAAATCAATATTTAAAATTATAATAAATAAAATAAAAATTAGATTTATTAATTATTAAGTAGTATAAAGCAGTTTAATAGTTTATGTATTTAGGAGTTTGCTGATTTACCAATATATGCATTTAGAGGTTTATATGTTTTATTTAAAAAAATAAAATAACAAAAAATTTATTTTTGTTATTTTTTGATATTTTCAAAGGTTATAACCTTTGAAAATACAATAAATTTTAAATATTTTTCTAAAGTGAATACAATCTTTAGTTATAATAATCATTATATTTATATATCATATAAATTCAATATAAAAATTTTATTGATAAATATTCTAATAATGATCATAAAATAATTAATAATCTATTATTAATAAGATAGATATCAATTAAAATATAATTACAAAACCTAAAATGATTCAGAATAAAAGCAAAATATATTACTATATAATAATTTTTTGTTTTGAAATTTTTTTTTCTTTTAAAAATTTATCAATAATTTTATGATGAAAAATAATTTATATAAATTATATTTGACTAACTCATAATTTATATGTAATTAATATATTTATAAAAATAAACAAATAAATAATTAAAATGAATATTTAGAATTATATTGAAAAAAAAATGAGATTTATTATTTAGGGATACTGGTTTAATTTAAATTAGATATTTCTCACTAATAATTTATTTTGTAATTAATATTTCTATAAGAATAAACTAATAAATTATTAAAATAAAAATTTAAAATTATACTGAATAAAATTTAAAATGAGATTTATGATTTATTATTATTGTATACCTAGTTTATTGGATTAAGTATTTAAAGATTTTTTCATTTAGGATTTTAGCGATTTATGTTTTTAGGCTTTTAGTGGTTTATACGTTTTATTTAAAAAAATAAAATATCAAAAATAATTTCTATAATTTTTTCTCATTTTGATAGGTTATAACCTTTGAAAATATAATAATATTTAAAATTTTTGAAATGTGAATGCAATACTTAGTTATAATAATATTAATAATTATATATCATATAAATTCAATATAAACAATTTTATTGATATATATTATAATAATTATCAAAATTAAATTTATAAACTTTTGATATTAAGATAGATATTAATTAAAAAATAATTACAAAACCCAAATTGATTCAAAATTATATTAAAATATATTTCTGGATAATAATTTTTAATTTTTAAATTTTTACTTCTTTTATAAGCATATTTCTTAATTAAATTAAATTTGTCACACTCATAATTTATTTTTTAATAAATATTTCTATAAAAATAACTAATAAATAATTAAAATGTATATTTAAAATTAAATAAATAGAATTAAAAATTAGATTTATTAATTATTAAGTAGTATATAGCCGTTTATGGGTTATGTATTTTGGCATTATGGGGTTTAGGAGTTTACTGATTTAACTGTGCATGCATTTAGTGGTTTATACGTGTTATTTAGAAAAATATCAAAAATTTATTTTTTGATATTTTCAAAGGTTATAACCTTTGAAATTATAATAATTTTAAATTTTTTTCAAAAGTGAATACAATATTTAGTTATAATATTCATTATATTCATATATCATATAAATTCAATATAAATATTTTTAATGATAAATATTCTAATAATGATCAAAGAATAAATTAATAATCTATTATTAATAAGATAGATATCAATTTAAATATAATTACAAAACCTAAAATGATTCAAAACAAAGCAAAATATATTACTATATAATAATTTTTTGTTTTGAATTTTTTTTTTTTTAAAAGTTTATCTATATTTTTTTGATGAAAAATAATTATATAAATTATATTTGTCTACTTCAATTTATTCTGTAATTAATAATTATATACAAATAAACTAATAAATAAATAAATAAATATTTTAAATTATAATGAAAATAATAATATTGAGATTTATTATTTATTATTTAGGGTATACCGGTTTAAAATGATAAATCTATTTAGGGTTTTCGAGATTTAGAAGTTATTGATTTAAGTATTTAGGCATTTAGTGGATTAAAAGATTTATTTAAACAATGAAATAACAAAAAAATTATTTTTGTTATTTTTTCACATTTTCCAAGGTTATAACATTTGAAAATATAATAATTTTAAATTTTTTTTAAAATGTGAATAAAATATTCAATAATAATAATCCTTATAATTATATATAATATAAACTTATTATAAATAATTTTATTGATAGATATGATATCAATTATCAAAAAATAAATTAATAAACTATTATTAATATGATAGATATTAATTAAAATATAATTATAAAACCTAAAATGATTCAAAATCAATGTAATTTTATTACTAAATAATAATTTTTTTGTATTTTTAAATTTTTACTTCACTTTATAAGATTATATTTTTTTTATTAAAAGTAAATTATTAATATTATATTTGTCTGACTAATTAATTATTTTGTAATTAATATTTATATAAAAAATAAACTATTAAATATTTAAATTAATATTTAAAATTAATATTTAAAATTATATTGAATACAAATTAAAATGAGATTTAAAGTTTATTATTGCTGTATATGTAATTTATTCTTTGATAATCTATTTGTATAACCAAATATTTTTTTAAAAAAAATTTTCATGTAGGTGTAGGAATGGAAATATTAAGAGGATGGGGATGCAACAGTAGCACAATAACAAAGGTCTCGCTGACCTGACAGCAGGCCAAAATTGGAGCAGAGCCTGACCCGTCTGACGATCTGTCCCGCTCCGGTTAAATGAACCGTGAGAAATTTTAATAAAAAATGTTTTGTAATTTTATTTTCGAGTGGCAGTTTTTGGACCCGTGGAACTGTTCACATCTCTCTCTCTTCTCTCTATGCAATTTATCGCGACTATTTTGTGTGATGCATAATGTTAGACATTTCTGTTGCTTTAATCTGTAACGCAAAAGCATTTTCTGGTGGATTTAGCTAGTTGTAGCGAGAGACTAGCGAGCCACATTATTTTCGCAGTTTATTTCTCGTTTTTTGATTCTTTCATGGATGGTTGCTAAATTGGGATATATATATTGCTTGTTTTTTGTTGTTTCTATGTTTTTGTATCTCAATCTCACTACCGTGGAAGCACAAGTGCCCAACAATTATAAATGGTATACCAGTTTAATGGATCGATTATTTAGGGGTTTTGTCATTTAGGAGTTTAGCAATTTATGTTTTTAGGCATTTAGTGGTATATAGGTTTTATTTATATAATAAAAATAAAAAAATTTGTTTTTGATTTTTTTTAGATTTTGAAAGGTTAAACCTTTAAAAATAAAATAATTTTTAAAATCTTTTGAAATGTGAATACCATGTATAATTATATTAATCTTATTAATTATATATCATATAAATTCAATATAAATAATTTTAATGATAGATATTATAATAATGATCAAAAATTAAATTAATAAACTATTATTAAAAATATAAATATTAATTAAACTATATTTACATAACACAAAATGATTCAAAATAAAATAAAAATATATTACTAAATAATAATATTTAATTTTTAATTTTTTCCATCTTTTTATAAGCTTATATTTTTTTATGATTAAAAATAAATTATATAAATAATATTTGTCTCACTAGAAATTTATTTTGTAATTAATTTTTATAAAAAATTAAAATATAAATAATAAAAATGAATATTTAAAATTATAATAAATAGAAATAAAAATAAGATTTATTATTTATTAAGTAGTATACAGCTGTTATAAGGTTTATGTATTTAGGGGTTTCGGGGTTTATGAGCTACTGATTTAAGTAAGTAAACATTTAGTGATCGATAGGTTTAATTTAAAAAAGAAATACCAAAAAATTTATTTTTTGTATTCTTTCTCATTTTTTAAGATTATAACCTTGGAAATATAATAATTTTTAAATTTTTTTCAAAAGTGAATACAATATTTATTTCTAATAATTATCAAAAAATAAATTAAAAATCTATTATGAATAAGATTGATATTATTTAAAATATAATATCAAAACCTAAAATGATTCAAAAGTAAACAAAATAAATTACATAATAATAATTATATGTTTTTAAATTTTTATTCTTTTTATAAGCTTATCTATTTTTTGATGAAAATTTTTTTTAATAAATTATATTTTTAAATCATAATTTATTTTATAATTAATATATATATATATATATATAACTTATCATTCAAAATATATTTTTTAAATTATAATGAAAACAAATACAAATGAGATTTATTAATTATTATTTAGGGTATACCAGTTTAAAGGATTATCTATATAGGGGTATTAGGATTTTGTAGTATAGTGATTTAAGTGCTTAGAAATTTAGTGTTTTATAGGGTTTATTTAAACAATGAAATAACAAAAAAAATATTTTTTTTTATTTTTTCACATGTTCAAAGGTTATAATCTTTGAAAATATAAAAATTTTAAAACTTTTTTCAAAAGTGAATACAATATTTAGTTATAATAATTATTAAATTTATATATCATATAAATTCAATATAAACATTTTTATGAATAAATATTCTAATATTGATCAAAAAATATATTAATAATCTATTATTAATAAGTTAGATATCAATTAAAATATAATTACAAATCCTAAAATGATTCAGAAACAAAGCAAAATATATTACTATATAATATTTTTTTGTTTTTAATTTTTTTCTTCTTTTATTAAGTTTATATATTTTTTTTGTTAAAAATAATTTATATAAATTATATTTGTACAATTATAATTTATTTTATAATTAATATTTATATAAAAATAAACAAATAAATAATTAAAATGAATATTTATATTTATAATGAAAAAAATAAAAATGAGATTTATTATTTATTATTTAGGATATACATGTTTAAAAAATTTATCCATATGGGCTATTCGAGATTTAGAAGTTATTGATTTAATTATTTAGGCATTTAATGGTTTATAGGTTTTATTCAAACAATGAAATAACAAAAATTTTTTTTTGATATTTTTTCCAATTTTCAAAGGTTATAACATTTGAAAATATAATAATTTTAAATTTTTATAAATATAAATATAATATTTAGTAATAATAAATATTATAACTATATATAATATAAACTAAAAATAAAGTTTTTTATTGAAAATATTATATCAAATATCAAAAAATAAATTAATAAACTATTATTAATATGATAGATATAAATTAAAATATAATTAAAAAACCTAAAATGATTCAAAATCAAAATAAAATTTATTACTAAATAATAATTTTTTTTTAGTTTTTGCATCATTTTATAAGCTTATATGTTTTTTTGATGAAAAATATATTATTTAAATTATATTTGTATCACTCATAATTTATTTTTTAATTAATATTTCTATAAATTATTTAAATTATATTTAAGGTTTATGAGTTTAAAGGTTTAAGTATTTAGGGGCTTCGTGGTTTAGGAGTTTAAATATATATGTATTTAGGGATTTAATGGTTTATAAGTTTTATTTAAACAATGATTTAACAAAAAAATTTTTTTGTTATTTTTTCTCATTTTTGAAGGTTATAAACTTTGAAAATATAACAATTTTAAAATTATTTTTATATGTGAATACTATATTTAGTTATGATAATCTTAATAATTAGATTATCATGTAAATTCAATATAAACAATTATATTGAAATATATTATATTAATGATCAAAAAATAAATTAATAATCTATTATTAATAAGATAGATATTATTTTAAATATATTTGCAAAACGTAAATTTATTCAAAAACAAAGTAAAATATATTACAAAATAATACTTTCTTTGATGTTTTGCTTCTTTTTATAAGTTTATATTTTTTGTTATTAAAAGTAAATTATTTAAATTATATTTGTCTTCCTCATAATTTATTTTTAATTTATAATTCTATAAAAATAAACTAATAAATAATTAAAATGAATATTTAAAATTATAATGAATACAAATAAAATAGAGATTTATTATTTATTATTCAGGATATACTAGTTTAATGGTTTAAGTATTTAGGTATTTTGGGGTTTAGTGATTTAAGTGTTTAGGCCTTTAGTGATTTGTAGTTTTTATTTAAAGAATGAAAAAATAAAAAATTTAATTTTTAATTTTTTTAATTTTTTGATTTTTTTGATTTTTTTAATTTTTGAAGGTTATAACCTTTGAAATTATAATAATTTTTAATTTTTTTTAAATGTGAATATAATATTAGGTAAAAATATTCTTAATAATTATATATAATGTAAACTCAATATAAATAATTTTATTACTAGATATTATAATAATGATCAATAAAAAATTAATAAACTATTATTGATAAGAATGATATAAATTAAAATATAATTGCAAAATATAAAATGATTCAAAATAAAAATATAATATATTTGTATAATATAAGTTTTTGTTTTTAAAATTTTGCCTCTTTTTATAAGGATATATATTTTTTTTGATTAAAAATAAATTATTTAAATAGATCTGTCTCATAATAATTTATTTTGTAATTAATATTTCTATAAAAATATACTGATAAATAATTGAAATAAAAATTTAAAAATATACTTAATAAAAATTAAATTGAGATTTATGATTTTTTATTAATGTACACCAGTTTAATAGTTTAAGTATTTAAAGGTTTTGTCATTTATGAGTTTAGCAATTTATGTTTTTAGGAATTTAGTGGTTTATAGGTTTTATTTAAACAATAAAATAACAAGAAAAAAATTGTAATTTTTTCTCATTTTCATAGGTTATAACCTTTGAAAATATAATAATATTTACAATTTTTTGTAATGTGAATACAATATTTAGATATTTTATTATTAATAATTATATATCATATAAATTCAATATAAACAATTTTATTGATAGATAATATAATAATGATCAAATTTAAATTAATAAACTATTAATAAAAAGATTGATATTAATTAAAAAATATTTACAAAACCCAAATTGATTCAAAATTAAAGTAAAATATATTACTGGATAATAATTTTAATTTTTAAATTTGTACTTCTTTTATAAGCACATAATTTTTTGATTAAAAATAAATTAATTAAAATATATATGTCACTCTCATAATTTAATTTGTAATAAATATTTCTATATAAATAAAGTAATAAATAATTAAAAAGAATATTTAAAAATTATAATAAATAGAAATAAAAATTTGATTTATTAATTATTAAGTAGTATATAGCGGTTTAATGGTTTATGTATTTCGGCATTATGAGGTTTAGGAGTTTACTGATTTAATTGTGTATGCATTTAGTGGTTTATAGGTTTTATTAAAAAAATAAAATAATAAAAAATTTATTTTTATTATTTTTTGATATTTTCAAAGGTTATACCCTTTGAAAATATAATAATTTTTAAATTTTTTTTAAATGTGAATACAATATTTAGTTATAATAATCATTATATTTATATATCATATAAATTCAATATAAACAATTTTATTGATAAATATTCTAATAATGATCATAAAATAAATTAATAATCTATTATTAATAAGATAGATATCAATTAAAATATAATTACAAACCTAAAATGATTCAGAAGAAAAGCAAATATATTACTATATAATAATTTTTTGTTTTGAAATTTTTTTTCTTTTAAAAATTTATCAATAATTTTTTGATGAAAAATAATTTATATAAATTATATTTGTCTAACTCAATTTATTTTGTAATTACTATTTATATATAAATAAACAAACAAATAATTAAAATGAATATTTAAAATTATAATGAAAAAAAATGAGATTTATTATTTATTATTTAGGGATACCGGTATAATTTAAATTAGATCTGTCTCACTAATAATTTATTTTGTAATTTATATTTCTATAAAATAAATTGATAAATAATTAAAATAAAAGTTTAAAATTATATTGAATAAAAATTAAAATGAGATTTATGATTTATTATTAATGTATACTAGTTTAATGATTTAAGTATTTATATGTTTTGTCGTTAGAAGTTTAGCGATTTATGTTTTTCTGCTTTTAGTGGTTTATAGGTTTTATTTAAAAAAATTAAATAACAAAAAAATTTCAATAATTTTTTATCATTTTCATAGGTTATAACATTTGAAAAAATAATAATATTTAAAATTTTTTGAAATTTTAATACAATATTTTGTTATAATAATATTAATAATTATATCATATAAATTTAATATAAATAATTTTATTGATAGATATTATAATAATGATCAAAAATTAAATTTATAAACTATTAATATTATGATAGATACTAATTAAAAAATATTTACAAAACCCAAATTGATTCAAAATTAAAGTAACTTATATTACTTGATAATAATTTTTAATTTTTAAATTTATACTTCTTTTATAAGCGTAAATACATTTATTGATTAAAAAATTATTTAAATTATATTTATCGCACTCATAATTTATTTTGTAATAAATATTTCTATAGAAATAAACTAATAAATAATTAAAATAAATATTTAAAATTATAATAAATAGAAATAAAATTAGATTTATTAATTATTAAGTAGTACATAGGGGTTTAATGGTTTATGTATTTAGACATTACGAGGTTTAGGAGTTTACTAATTGAACTGTATATTCATTTAGTGGTTATAGGTTTTATATAAAAAATAAATAAACTAAAAAATTTATTTTTATTATTTTTTGATATTTTCAAATGTTATAAACTTAGAAAATATAATAATTTTTAAATTTTTTTCAAAAGTGATTTCAATATTTAGTTATAATAATCATTATATTTATATTTCATATAAATTCAATATAAATAATTTTATTGATAAATATTCTAATAATGATCAAAAAATGAATTAATATTCTATTATTAATAAGATAGATATCAATTAAAATACAATTACAAAACCTAAAATGATTCAGAAGGAAAGAAAAATATATTACTATATAATAAATTTTTGTTTTGAAATTTTTTTTCTTTTTATAAGTTTATCTATATTTTTTGATGAAAAATAATTTATATAAATTATATTTATCTAACTCATAATTTATATTGTAATTAATATTTAATAAAAATAAATGAATAAATAATTAAAATGAATATTTTAAATTATAATGAAAAAAATAATATTGAGATTTATTATTTATTATTTAGGGTATACCAGTTTAAAAGGATTATTAATTTAGGGTTTTCGAGATTTAAGAGTTATTGACTTAAGTGTTTAGGCATTTAGTAGTTTATAGGATTTATTTAAACAATGAAATAACAAAAAAATTATTTTTGATATTTTCTCACAGTTTCAAAGGTTTTAACCTTTGAAAATATTATAATTTTAAATTTTTTTAAAAATGTGAATACTATATTTAGTAATAAGAATCATTATAATTATATATAATATAAACTAAATATAAACAATTTTATTTATAGATATGATATCAATTATCAAAAAATAAATTAATCTACTTTTTTAATATGATAGATATAAATTATAATATAATTGCAAAACCTAAAATTATTCAAAATCAAAGTAAAATTTATTACCAAATATTACTTTATTATTGTTTTTGCTTCTTTTTATAAGCTAATATTTTTTTTGATGAAAAATAAATTATTTAAATTATATTTAAGGTTTACGAGTTTAAAGTTTTAAGTATTTAGGGGCTTTTGTGTTTAGGAGTTTATAGATTTAAGTCTCTAGGCATTTAGTGGCCTATAAGTTTTATTTAAACAATGATATAACAAAAAATTTATTTTTATTTTTTTTTTCTAATTTTGAAGGTTATAACCTTTGAAAACATAAAAATTTCTAAATTTTTTCCTAATGTAAATATAATATTTAGTTATAATAATCTTAATAAATATAAGTCATTTAAATTCAATATAAATAATCACATTGCTAGATATTATAATAATGATCAATAAATAAATTAATAAACTATTATTAATATGATAGATATTATTTAAAATATATTTACAAAACGTTAATTTATTCAAAATCAAAATAAAATATATTACTAAATAATAATTTTTTCTAATATTTTGCTTTTTTTATAAGTTTATATTTTTGTTATTAATAATAAATTATTTAAATTATATTTGATTTCCTCATAATTTATTTTGTAATTTATAATTCTATAAAAATAAACTAATAAATACTTAAAAAAAATTATTAAAATTATAATGAATACAAATAAAATTGAGATTTATTATTTATTATTCAGGATATACAGGTTTAATGGTTTAAGTATTTAGGTGTTTTGGGGTTTAGTAATTTAAGTGTTTATGCCTTAAGTGATTATATCTAATATTTGAAGGTTATAACCTTTGAAAACATAATAATTTTAATTTTTTTTAAAATGTGAATATAATATTTAGTTATAATAATCTTGTTAATTATATATAATGTAAAATCAATATAAATAATTTTATTAATAGATATTATAATAATGATCAATAAATAAATTAATAAACTATTATTAATTAGAAGGATATAAATTAAAATATAATTGCAAAATCTAAAATTATTCAAAATTAAATTAAAATAAATTACTAAATAATAATATTTTGTTTTAAAAATTTTGCCTATTTTTATAATCTTATATTTTTTTGATGAAAAATAAATTATTTAAATTATATCCATCTCACTAATAATTTATTTTGTAATTAATATTTCAATAAAAATAAATTGATAAATAATTAAAACGAATATTTAAAATTATAATGAATACTAATAAACATGAGATTTATTATTTATTATTTAGAGTATACTAATTTAAAGGCTTATGTATTTATGGGATTCAGGGTTTTGGAGTTTAGTCATTAAGAATTTATGTATTTTTTGGTTTATAGATTTTATTTAAAAAATCTAAAAACAAAAAATTTATTTTTTTATTTTTTCTTATTTTAAAAAGTTTTAACCTTTGAAAACTTAATAAATTTTAAATTTTTTTAATATATGAAAATATTATTTTGTTATAATAATCTAAATAAATATATATAATGCAAATTCAATATAAATAATTTTTTTATAGATATTATGATAACGATAATAAAATAAATTAATAAACTATTATTAATAAGATAAATATTAAATAAAATTTATTTGCAAAACCCAAAATGATTCAAAATCAAAGTAAAATATATTAATAAGATAGATATTAAATAAAACTATTATTAATAAGATAATATATACAGGTTTAAAAGATTATATATTTAAAAGTTTTTGGATTTAAGAATTTAGTGATTTATGTCTTTGGCAATTTAGTAGTTTATAGGTTTTATTTAAAAAATAAAATAAGAAATTTTTTTTGTTATTTGTTCTCATTTTTGAAGGATATAGCCTTTGAAACTATAACAATTTTTAAATTTTTTTTAAATGTGAATACTATTAATTTTTTTTAATTTATATTTCTATAAAAATAAAGTAATAAATAATTAAAATGTATATATAAAATTATAATTAATACTAATAAAAATGAGATTTATGATTTATTAATTAGGGTATACCTATTTAATGGTTTAAGTTTATTGTGGTTTTAAGGTTATTGAGTTTATTTATTTATATGTTTACACATTTAGGTTTTATTTATTGATTTATAGGTTTAATTTAATCAATGAAATAACAAAAAAATTATTTTTTTGAATTTTAATGATTTTCAACGGTTACCTTTGAAAATATAATAATTTTTTAATAGTTCTAAAATATGAATACAATACTTAGTTATAATAATCTTAATAATTATATTTGATGTAAATTCAATATAAAAAATTTTATTAATATATATTATTTTGATGATCAAAAAATAAATTAATAAACTATTATTAATAAGAAAGATATTAATTAAGAAATATTTGCAGAACCCAAAATAATTCAAAATCAAAGTAAAGTATATTACTAAAAAAATTTTAAATAATTGAAATTTTGTTTATTTTTATAAGCTTATATTATTTTTCATAAAAAATAATTTATTTAAATTATAGTTGTCTCGCTCGATTATTTATTTTGTCATTAATATTTCTAAAAAAATAAACTAATAAATAATTAAAATGAATATTTAAAATTATAATGAATACAAATTAAAATTAGATTTATGATTTATTATATGTGGTATACCGGTTTAATGGTTTGATTATTTAGGAGTTTTGTCATTTAGGAGTTTATCAATTTATGTTTTTAGGTATTTAGTGGTTTATAGGTTTTATTTATATAATAAAAATAACAAATTTTTTTTAGATTTTTTCTGATTTTCAAAGGTTATAACATTTAAAAATAAAATAATTTTTAAAATTTTTTGAAATGTTAATACTATGTATAATTATATTAATCTTACTAATTATATATCATATAAATTCAATATAAACAATTTTAATGATAGATATTATAATAATGATCAAAAATTAAATAATAAACTATTATTAATAATATAAATATTAATTAAAATATATTTACATAACACAAAATGATTCAAAATCAAATCAAAATATATTACGAAATAATAATATTTAATTTTTAAATATTTTCTTCTTTTTATAAGCTTAGATTTTTTTTGATTAAAAATAAATTATTTAAATAATATGTGTCTCACTCGAAATTTATTTTGTAATTAATTTTTCTAAAAATTAAACTATACATAATTGAAATGAATATTTAAAATTATAATAAATAGAAATAAAAATGAGATTTATTATTTATTAAGTAGTATATAGATGTTAAAATCTTTATGTATTTAGGGGTTTCGGAGTTTTATGAGCTTACTAATTTAAGCAAGTAAGCATTTAATGGTCTATAGGTTTTATTTAAAAAATAAAATAACTAAAAATTTATTTTTATTATTTTTCTCATTTTTTAATATTATAACCTTTGAAAATATAATAATTTTTAAATTTTTTTCAAAAGTGAATACAATATTTATTTATAATAATCATAATAATTATATATCATATAAATTCAATATAAACAATTTTATTGATAGATATTCTAATAATTATCAAAAAATAAATTAAAAATTTATTATGAATAAGATTGATATTACTTAAAATATAATATCAAAACCTAAAATGATTGAAAATCAAAGCAAAATATATTACTAAATAATAATTATTTGTTTTTAAATTTTTATTCTTTTTATAAGCTAATCATTTTTTGATTAAAAATAATTTTTATAAATTATATTTTTAACTCATAATTTATTTTATAATTAATACTTATATAAAAACAAATAATTAAACAATCAAAATGAATTTTTAAAATTATAATGTAAACAAATAAAAATGAAATTTATTAATTATTATTTAGGGTATACCGATTTAACGGATTATCTATATAGAGGTATTGGGATTTTGTAGTTTAGTGATTTAAGTGCTTAGGAATTTAGTTGTGTATATGTTTTATTTAAACTGTAGAAAAATAAAGAAAAAATATTTTTTTTTATTTTATCAATTTTTCAAAGGTTATAACCTTTGAAAATATAATAATTTTAAAATTTATTTCAAAAGTGAATACAATATTTAGTTATAATAATGATTATATTTATTTATCATATAATTTCAATTTAAACATTTTTATTGATACATATTCAAATAATGAAGAAAAAATAACTTAATAATCTATTATTAATAAGATAAATATCAATTAAAATATAATTACAAAACCTAAAAAGATTCAGAAGTAAAGCAAAATATATTACTATATAATAATTTTTTGTTTTGAGATTTTTTTTTATTTTAAAAAGTTAATCTATATTTTTTTGATTAAAAATAATTGACAAAAATTATATTTGTCTAACTCATAATTTATTTTTTAATTATTATTTATATAAAAATAAAAAATTAATAATTAAAATGAATATTAAAAATTATAATGAAAAAAATGAGATTTATTATTTATTATTTAGGGTATACCGGTTTAATTTAAGTTATATCCGTCTCACTAATAATTTATCTTGTAATTAATATTTCTTTAAAAATAAACTGATAAATAATTAATATAAAAATTTAAAATTATACTGAATAAAAATTAAAATAAGATTTATGAATTATTATTAATATTTACCAGTTTAATGGTTTAAGTATTTAGAGGTTTTGTAATTTAGGAGAGTAGTTATTTATCTTTTTAGGCATTTAGTGGTTTATAGGTTCTATTTAAACAATGAAATAACAAAAAACTTATTTTTGATATTTTTTCACATTTTCAAAGGTTATAACCTTTGAAAATTTAATAATTTTAAAATTTTTTAAAAATGTGAATACAATATTTAGTAATAATAATCATTATAATTATATATAATATAAACTAAATATAAAAAATTTTATTGATAGATATGATATCAATTATCAAAAAATAAATTAATATGCTATTATTAATAAGATAGATATAAATTAAAATATAATTGCAAAACCTAAAAATATTAAAAATCCAAGTAAAATTTATTACTAAATAATACTTTTTTTAGTTTTTTCTTCTTTTTATAAGCTTATATTTTTTTTAATGAAAAATAAATTATTAAAATTATATTTGTATCACTCATAATTTATTTTGTAATTAATATTTTAATAAATTATTAAAATTATATTTAAGGTTTACGAGTTTAAAGGTTTAAGTATTTAGGGGCTTTTGTGTTTAGGAGTTTATAGGTTTAAGTGTTTAAGCATTTAGTTGTTTATAAGTTTTATTTAAACAATGATATAACATAAAATTTATTTTTATTTTTTTTTAATTTTTGAAGGTTATAACCTTTGAAAATATAAAAATTTCTAAATTTTTTTCAGATGTAAATATAATATTTAGTTATAATAATCTTAATAAATATAAGTCATTTAAATTTTATATAAATAATCACACAGCTAGATATTATAATAATGATCAATAAATAAATTAATAAACTATTATTAAAAAGATAGATATTATTTAAAATATATTTGCAAATTCAAAATTTATTCAAAATGAAAGTAAAATATATTACTTAATAATAATTTTTTTAATGTTTTGCTTTTTTTATAACTTTATATTTGTGTTATTATAAATAAATTATTTAAATTAATTTTCTTACTCATAATTTATTTTGTAATTTATAATTCTATAATAATAAAGAAATAAATAATTAAAATAATTATTTAAAATTATAATGAATACAAAAAAAATTGAGATTTATTATTTTTTATTCAGGATATACTTGTTTAATGCTTCAAGTATTTATAAGTTTTTGGGTTTAGGAGTTTAGTGATATAAGTGTTTAGACCTTTAGTGATTTATAGTTATAATCTAAAGAATTAAAAAACAAAAAATTTAATTATTAGAATTTTTTTAATTTTTGAAGGTGTAACATTTGAAAATATAATAATTTTAAATTTTTTTTAAATGTGAATATAATATTTAGATATAATAATCTTAATAATTATATATAATGTAAACTAAATATAAATAATTTTATTAATAGATATTATTATAATGATCAATAAATAAATTAATAAACTAGTATTAATAAGAATGATATAAATTAAAATATAATTGTATAATCTAATATGATTCAAAATCAAAATAAGATATATTACTAAATAATAATTTTTTATTATAAAAATTTTACGTCATTTTATAATCATATATATTTTTTGATGAAAAATAAATTATTTAAATTAAATCTGTCTCACTAATAATTTATTTTGTAATTAATATTTCTATAAAAATAAATTGATAAATAATTAAAATGAATATTTATAATTATAATGAATACTAATTAAAAAAAGATATATGATTTATTATTTAGGGTATACCTATTTAATGGTTTAAATATTTTGTGGTTTTGGGGTTAAAGAGTTTATTGATTTATATGTTTGCACATTTAGCTGTTTATAGGTTTTATTTAATCAATGAAATAACAATAAATTTATTTTTATGTATTTTCGTGATTTTCAAAGTTTATAACCTTTGAAAATATAATAATTTTTTAATCTTTCTAAAATATGAATACAATACTTAGTAATAATAATCTTAATAATTATATTTGATAGTAAATTAATATAAAAAAGTTTATTAATATATATTATTATAATGATCAAAAAATAAATTAATAAACTATTATTAATAAGATAGATATTAATTAAAATATATTTGCAGAACCCAAAATAATTCAAAATCAAAGTCAATTATATTACTAAAGAAAATTTTAAATTTTTGAAATTTTGTTTATTTTTATAAGCTTATTTTTTTCATAAAATAATATATTTAAATTATATGTCTCACTCATTATTTATTTTGTAATTAATATTTCTATAAAAATAAACTAAAGAATAATTAAAATGAATATTATAAATTATAATGAATACAAATAAAAATCAAATTTATTATTTATTATTTAGGTTATATAGGTTTAATGGTTTAAGTATTTAGGGGCTTTTGGGGTTAAGGAGTCTAGATATTTAAATGATTAGGCATTTTGTGGTTTAAATGTTTTATTTAAATAATAAAATAATAAAAAAATTAATTTTGTGATTTTTTATCATTTTTGAAGGTTATAACCATTGAAAATATAATAATTTTTAAATTTTTTTCAAATGTAAATATAATATTTAGTTATAATAATCTTAATATTTATAAGACATTTAATTCAATATAATTAATTTTATTGATAGATATTATAATAATGATCACAAAATAATTTAATAAACTATTATTAATAAGATTGATAGCAATTAAAATATAAATGCAAACCCTATAAAGATTCAAAATAAAAGTAAAATATATTACTAAATGATATTTTTTGTTTTTAAATTTTTACTTCATTTTATAAGCTTATATTTATTTTTTGATCGAAAATAAATTATTAAAATTATATTTGTCTCACTCTTTTTTTATTTTGCAATTAATATTTCTATAAAAAATAAACTAATAAATAATTAAAATGAATAATTAAAATTATAATGAATATAAATTAAAAAGAGATTTATGATTTATTATCTACTGATATACCTGTTTAATGGATTGTTAATATAGGAGTTTTGTCGTTTAGGAGTTTAGCAATTTATGTTTTTAGGCATTTAGTGGTTTATAGTTTTTATTTATATAATAAAATTTTTTTTTGATTTTATCTGATTTTCAAAGGTTATAACCTTTAAAATTAAAATAATTTTTAAAATTTTTTGAAATGTGAATACCATGTATAATTATATTAAACTTTCTATTTATATATCATATAAATTCAATATAAACAGTTTTAATGATAGGTAGTATAATAATGATCAAAAATTAAATTAATAAACTATTAATAATATAAATATTAATTAAAATATATTTACATAACAAAAAATGATTCAAAATCAAATCAAAATATATTACTAAATAATAATATTTAATTTTAAAATATTTCCTTCTTTTTATAAGATTATATTTTTTATTGATTAAAAATAAATTATTTAAATAATATTTGTCCCACTCAAAATTTATTTTGTAATTAATTTTTCTAAAAAATTAAACTATAAATAATTAAAGTGAATATTTAAAATTATAATAAATAAAAATAAAAATTAGATTTATTATTTATTCTTTATTATTTATTAAGTAGTATATAGCTATTAAAAGGTTACTATATTTAGGGATTTCGTGGTCTATGAGCTTACTGATTTAAGTATGTAAGCATTTAATGATCTATAGGTTTTATTTTAAAAATGAAATAACAAAAAAATTATTTTTATTATTTTTTCTCATTTTTTAAGGTTATAACCTTTGAAAATATAATAATTTTTAAATTTCTTTTCAAAAGTTAATATAATATATATTTATAATAATCATGATAATTATATATCATATAAATTCAATATAAACAATTTTATTGATAGATATTCTAATAATTATCAAAAAATAAATTAAAAATCTATTATGAATAAGATTGATATTACTTAAAATATAATATCAAAACCTAAAATGATTCAAAAGCTAAACAAAATATATCACAAAATAATAATTATTTGTTTTTAAATTTTTATGATTTTAATAAGCTTATCTATTTTTTGATGAAAAATATTTTTAATAAATTATATTTTTAACTCATAATTTATTTTATAATTAATAAATATATAAAAATAAAAAACTAAACAATCAAAATTAATTTTTTAAATTATAATGAAAACAAAAAAAATGAGACTTATTAAATATTATTTAGGGTATACCAGTTTAAAGAATTATCTATATTGGGGTATCGAGATTTTGTAGTTTAGTCATTTAAGTGCTTAGACATTTAGTGGTGTATAGGTTTTATTTTAACAATGAAATAACAAAAAAAAATTATCTTTTTTATTTTTTGACATTTTCTAATATTATAGTCATTGAAAATATAATAATTTTAAATTTTTTTTCAAAAGTAAATACTATATTTAGTTATAATAATATTTAAATTTATATATCATATAAATTCAATATTAACATTTTTATTGAAAAATATTCTAATAATGATCAAAAAATAAATTAATAATCGATAATTAATAAGATAGATATCAATTAAAATATAATTAAAAAACCTAAAATGGTTCAGAAGCTTAGCAAAATATATTACTATATAATAATTTTTTGTTTTGAAATTTTTTTTCTTTTAAAAAGTTTATCTATATTTTTTTGATGAAAAATAATTTATATTAATTATTTTTGTGTAACTCTTAATTTATTTTGTTATTAATATTTATATAAAAGTAAACAAATAAATAATTAAAATGAATATTTAAAATTATAATGAAAAAAATATGAGATTTATTAATTATTATTTAGGGTATACCGGTTTAATTTAAATTAGATTTCTCTCACTAATAATTTATTTTGCAATTAATATTTCTATAAAAATAATCTGATAATTAATAAAAATAAAAATTTAAAATTTTACTGAATAAAAATTAAAATGAGATTTATGATTTATTATTAAAGGATAACAGTTTAATGGTTTTGACATTTAGGAGTTTAGAGATATATGTTTTTAGGCATTTAGTATTTTATATGTTTTATTTAAACAATAAAATAACAAAAAAATTGTAATATTTTCTCATTTTTAGAGGTTATAACCTTTGAAAATATAATAAAATTCAAGATTTACTAATATGTGAATACAATATTTAGTTATAATAATATTAATATTTATATATCATATAAATTCAATATAAAAAATTTTATTGATAGATATTATAATAATCATCAAAAATTAATTTAATAAACAATTAATAATAAGATAGATAATAATTAAAAAATATTTAGAAAACCCAAATTGATTCAAAATTATAGTAAAATATATTACTGGATAATAAATTTTAATTTTTAAATTTTACTTCTTTTATAAGCGTATATATCTTTTTTAATTATAAATAAATTATTTAAATTATATTTGTCGCACTCATATTTTATTTTGTAATAAATATTTCTATAAAAATAAACTAATAAATAATTAAAATGAATATTTAAAATTATAATAAATAGAAATAAAAATTAGATTTATTAATTATTATGTATTATATAGCGATTTAATGGTTTATGTATTTAGGTATTACGGGGTTTAAAAGTTTACTGATTTAATTGTGTATGCATTTAGTGGTTGATAGGTTTTATTTAAAAAATAAAAGAACAAAAATTTATTTTTATTATTTTTTGATATTTTCAAAGGTTATAACCTTTGAAAATATAATAATTTTTATTTTTTTTTCAAAAGTGAATTCAATATTTAGTTATAATATTCATTATATTTATATTTCATATAAATTCAATATAAATAATTTTATTGATAAATATTCTAATAATAATCAAAAAATAAAATAATAATCTATTATTAATAAGATAGATTTCAATTAAAATATAATTACAAAGCCAATAATGATTAAGAAGCAAAGAAAATTATATTACTATATAATAATTTTTTGTTTTGAAAATTTTTTTAAAAGTTTATCTATATTTTTTGATGAAAAATAAATATATAAATTATATTTGTCTAACTCATAATTTATTTTGTAATTAATATTTATATAAAAATAAAAAATAAATATTAAAATGAATATTTTAAATTATAATCAAAAAAATGATATTTATTATTTATTATTTAGGGTATACCGGTTTAATTTAAATTATATTTGTCTTACTAATAATTTATTTTGTAATTAATATTTCTAAAAAAATAAACTGTTGAATAATTAAAATAAAAATTTAAAATTATACAGAATAAAAATTAAAATGAGATTTATGAATTATTATTAATGTATAACAGTTTAATGGTTTAAGTATTTAGAGGTTTTGTCGTTTAGGAGTTTAGTGATTTATGTTTTTAGGAATTTAGTAGTTTATAGGTTTTATTTAAACAAATAAATAACAAAAAAATATTTTTGATATTTTTTCACATTTTCAAAGGTTATAACATTTGAAAATATAATAATTTTTAAATTTTTTTCAAATGTAAATATAATCATATGTTATAATAATCTTAATAATTATAAGTCATTTAAATTCAATATAAATAATTACATTGCTAGATATTATAATAATGATCAAAAAAAATTTAATAAACTATTATTTATAAGATAGATATTATTTAAAATATTTTTGCAAAATCTAAATTTATTCAAAATCAAAGTAAAATATATTACTTAATAATAATTTTTTTAATGTTTTGCATTTTTTATAACTTTAAATTTGTGTTATTATAAATAAATTATTTAAATTAATTTGTCTTACTCATAATTTATTTTGTAAATTATAATTGTATAAAAATAAACTAATAAATAATTAAAATGGTTATTTAAAATTATAATAAATACAAATAAAATTGAGATTTATTATTTATTATTCAGGATATACATGTTTAATGCTTTAAGTATTTAGGTGTTTTGGGGTTTAGTGATTTAAGTATTTCGGACATTAGTGATTTATAGTTTTTATTTAAATAATAAAAAAATAAAAATTAAATTTTTAATTTTTTTTTAAATTTTGAAGGATATAACCTTTGTAAATATAATAATTTTTAATTTTTTTTAAATGTTAATATAATATTTAGTTATAATATTCTTAATAATTATTTATAATGTAAACTCAATATAAATAATTTTATTAATAGATATTATAATAATGATCAATAAAAATTAATAAACAATTATTAATAAGAATGATATAAATTAAAATATAATTGCTAAAAACTAAAATAAATCAAAATCAAAATAAAATATATTTCAAAATAATAAATTTTTGTTTTTAAAATTTTTCCATTGTTTTATAAGCAAATATATTTTTTTTGTTAAAAAATATATTATTTAAAATAGATCTCTCTCACTAATAATTTATATTGTAATTAATATTTCTATAAAAATAAATTGATAAATAATTAAAATTAAAATTTAAAATTACACTTAATAAAAATTAAAATGAGATTTATGATGTATTATTAATGTATACCAGTTTAATAGTTTAAGTATTTATAAGTTTTGTTGTTTAGGAGTTTAGTGATTTATGTTTTTTAGGAATTTAGTCGTTTATATGTTTTATTTAAACAATAAAATAATAGAAAAATATTTTTTAATTTTTTGTCATTTTCATACGTTATAACCTTTGAAAATATGATAATATTTAAAATTTTTTGAAATGTGAATATAATATTTAGTTATAATAATTTTAATAATTATATATCATATAAATTCAATATAAACATTTTTATTGATAGATATTATAATAATGATCAACAATTAAATTAAAATTGTAATTAATAATAAGATAGATATTAATTAAAAAATATTTACAAAACCCAAATTGATTCAAAATTAAAGTAAATATATTACTTGATAATAATTTTTAATTTTTAAAAGTTTACTTCTTTTATAAGCATATATTTTTTTTTATTAAATATAATTTTTTAATTTATATTTTTCGCACTTATAATTTATTTTGTAATAAATATTTATACAAAATAAACTTATAAATATTAAAATTAATATTTAAAATATTAATAAATTGAAATAAAAACAAGATTTCTATATTATTTAGTAGTATATAGTCAGTTTAATGGTTTATGTATTTAGGCATTACGGGCCTTAGGAGTTTACTGATTTAACTATGTATGCATTTAGTGGTTTTCAATATTTAGTTATAATAATCATTATATTTTTAGATCATATAAATTCAATATATACAATATTATTGATAAATATTCTAAAAATGTTCAAAAAATAAATTAATAATCTATTATTAATAAGATAGATATCAATTAAAATATAATAAAAAACCTAAAGTGATTCATAAGAAATCAAATTATATTACTATATAATAATTTTTTTTTGAAATTTTGTTTTCTTTTAAATAGTTTATCCATATTTTTTTGATGAAAATTAATTTATATAAAATATATTTTCCTAACTCATAATTTATTTTTTTCATCAATATTTATATCAAAATAAACAAATGAATAATTAAAATGAATGTTTAAAATTATAATGAAAAAAATAATATTGAGATTTATTCTTTATTATTTTGGATATACCAGTCTAATTTAAATTAGATCTATCTCACTAATAATTTATTTTGTAATTAATATTTCTATAAAAAAAGTGATAAATAATTAAAATAAAAATTTAAAATTATAATGAATAAAAATTAAAATGAGATTTATGAATTATTATTAATGTATACCTGTTTAATATTTTAAGTATTTAGAGGTTTTTTCGTTTATGACTTTAGCGATTTATGTTTTTATGCATTTAGTTGTTTATAGGTTTTATTTAAACAATGAAATAATAAAAAATTATTTTTGATATTTATTCACATTTTCAAAGGTTATAACCTTTGAAAATATAATAATTTTAAAATTTTTTAAAAATGTGAATACAATATTTTGTAATAATTATCATTATATTATATAATATAAACTAAATATAAACAATTTTATTGATAGATATGATATCAATTATCAAAAAATAAATTAATATGCTATTTTTAATATGATAGGTATAAATTAAAATATAATTGCAAAACCTAAAAATATTCAAAATCCAAGTAAAATTTATTAATAAATTATATTTTTTTTATAGTTTTTGCTTCTTTTCATAAGCTTATATATTTTTTTGATGAAAAATAAATTATTTAAATTATATTTGCATTACACATAATTTATTTTGTAATTAATATTTTAATAAATTATTTAAATTATATTTAAGGTTTACGAGTTTAAAGGTTTAAGTATTTAGGGGCTTTTGTGTTTAGGAGTTTAGAGGTTTAAGTGTTTATGCATTTTGTAGTTTATTAGTTTTATTTAAACAATGATATAACAAAAAATTTATTTTTATTATTTTTTTTAATTTTTTAAGGTTATAACCTTTGAAAATATAATAATTTTTAAATTTTTTTCAAATGTAAATATAATATTTAGTTATAATAATCTTAATAATTATAAGTCATTTAAATTCAATATAAATAATTACATTGCTAGATATTATAATAATGATCAAAAAAATTTATTAAACTATTATTAATAAGATAGATATTATTTAAAATATATATGCAAAATCTAAATTTATTCAAAATCAATATAAAATATATTACTTAATAATTTTTTTAATGTTTTGCTTTTTTCATAACTTTATATTTTTGTTATTATAAATAAATTATTTAAATTATATTGTCTTACTCATAATTTATTTTGTAATTTATAATTCTATAATAATAAACTAATGAATAATAAAATACTTATTTAAAATTATAATGAATACTAATAAAATTGAGATTTATTATTTATTATTAAGGATATACTAGTTTAATGGTTTAAGTATTTAGGTGTTTTTGGGTTTAGGAGTTTAGTGATTTAAGTGTTTAGACCTTTAAAGATTTATAGTTATTATCTAAAGATTTTAAAAACAAAAAATTGAAAAATTTGAATTTTTTTAATTTTTGAAGGTTGTAACCTTTGAAAATATAATAATTTTAAATTTTTTTAAATGTGAATATAATATTTAGTTATAATAATTTTAATAATTTTATATAATGTAAACTAAATATAAAAAATTTTATTAATAAATATTATTATAATGATCAAAAAATTAATTAATAAACTAGTATTAATAAGAATGATCTAAATTAAAAAATAATTATAGAATCTAAAATGATTACAAAATCAAAATAAGATATATTAAAAAAAATAATTTTTTATTTTTAAAATTTTGCCTCTTTTTATAAGCATATATATTTTTTTCAAAAAATCAAAAAATTAAATTTTTCGATTTTTCATTCTTTAAATAAATACTATAAATCACTAAAGGTCTAAACAATTAAATCACAAAACTCTTAAACCACAAAACACATAAATACTTAATCAATTAAACCGGTATATCGTGAATAATAAATAATAAATCTCAATTTTATTTGTATTCATTGAAATTTTAAATATTCATTTTAATTATTTATTAATTTATTATTATAGAATTATAAATTACAAAATAAATTATGATTAAGACAAATATAATTTAAATAATTTATTTTTAAAAACAAAAATATAAACTTATACAAAAGCAAAACATTAAAAAAATTTATTATTTAGTAATATATTTTACTTTGATTTTGAATAAATTTAGATTTTGCAAATATATTTTAAATAATATTTATCCTATTAATAATAGTTTATTAAATTTTTTTTGATCATTATTATAATATCTAGAAATGTAATTATTTATATTGAATTTAAATGACTTATAATTATTAAGATTATTATAACTTAATATTATATTTACATTTGAAAAAATTTAAAAATTATTATATTTTCAAATGTTATAAACTTTGAAAATGTGAAAAAATATCAAAAATAATTTTTTTGTTATTTCATTGTTTAATAAAACCTATAAACCACTAAATGCCTAAAAACATAAATCACTAAACTTCTAAACGAAAAAACCTCTAAATACTAAAACCTTTAAACTGCTATACATTAATAATAATTCATAAATCTCATTTTAATTTTTATCTAGTATTATTTTAAATTTTTATTTAAATTATTTAACAGTTTTTTTTAGAAATATAAATTACAAAATAAATTATTATTAAGACAAATATAATTTAAATTAAACCGGTATACCCTAAATAATAATGAATAAATATTATTTTTTTCATTATAATTTTAAATATTCATTTTAATATTTCTTTGTTTTTTTTATATAAATATTAATTACAAAATAAATTATGAGTTAGACAAATATAATTTATATAAATTATTTTTCTTCAAAAAAATATAAATAAACTTTTAAAAGAAAAAAAATTTTAAACAAAAAATTATTATATAGTAATATATTTTGCATTGCTTCTGAATCATTTTTGGGTTTGTAATTATATTTTAATTGATATCTATATTATTAATAATAGATTATTATTTTATTTTTTGATAATTATTAGAATATCTATCAATAAAATTATTTATATTGAATTTATATGAAATATAAATATAATGATTATTATAACAAAATATTGAATTCACTTTTGAAAAAAAATTAAAAATTATTATATTTTCAAAGGTTATATAACCATTGAAAATATCAAAAAATAATAAAAATAAGTTTTTTGTTATTTTATTTTTTAAATAAAACATCTAAACCACTAAATGCATACGCAATTAAATCAGTAAACTTTTAAACCCCGTAATATCTAAATACATAAACCATTAAACTGCTATATAATAAATAATAAATAATAAATAATAAATCTAATTGTTATTTCTATTAATTATAATTTTAAATATCCATTTTAATTATTTATTAGTTTATTTTTATAGAAATATTTATTATAAAATAAATTATGAGTTCGACAAATATAATTTAAATAATTTATTTTTAATCAAAAAAAATATATACGCTTATAAAAGAAGTAAAATTTTAAAAATTAAAATTTATAATACAGTAATATTTTTTACTTTAATTTTGAATCAATTTGGGTTTTATAAATATTTTTAATTAATATCTAAAATAATATTAATAGTTTATTAATTTAATTTTTGATCATTATTATAATATCTATCAATAAAATAGTTTATATTGAATTTATATGATATATAATTATTAAAATTATTATAAGTTTATATTGTATTCACATTTCAAAAAAAATTAATTATTATTATATTTTCAAAGGTTATAACCTATGAAAATGACAAAAAATTACAAATTTTTTTTTGTTATTTTATTGTTTAAATAAAACCTATAAACCACTAAATGCCTAAAAACATAAATCGCTAAACATCCTAAATGACAAAACTTTTAAATACTTAAACTATTAAATTGGTATACATTAATAATAAATCATAAATCTCATTTTAATTTATATTAAGTGTAATTTTAAATTTTTATTTTAATTATTTATTAGTTTATTTTCATAGAAATATTAATTACAAAACAAATTATTAGTAAGAGAGATCTATTTTAAATAATTTATTTTTTATGAAAAAAAATATATATGCTTATAAAAAGAAAAAAAATTTAAAAACAAAAATTTATTATTTTGTAATATATTTTATTTTGATTTTGAATCATTTTAGTTTTTGCAATTATATTTTAATTTATATCATTCTTATTAATAATAGTTTATTAATTATTTATTGATCATTATTATAATATCCATTAATAAAATTATTTATATTGAGTTTACATTATATATAATTATTAATAATATTATAACTAAATATTATATTAATATTTAAAAAAAATTAAAAATTATTATATTTTCAAATGTTATAACCATCAAAAATTATAAAAAAATCAAAAAATTTAATTTTTTATTTTTTTATTCTTTAAATAAAAACTATAAATCACTAAAGGCCAAAACACTTAAATCACTAAACCCAAAAACACCTAAATACTTAAACCATTAAACTATTATATCCTGAATAATAAACAATAAATAATAAATCTCAATTTTATTTGTATTCATTATAATTTTAAATATATATTTTAATTATTTATTAGTTTAATTTTATAGAATTATAAATTAAAAATAAATTATGTGGAAGACAAATATAATTTAAATAATTTACTTTTAATAACAAAAAATATAAACGTATAAAAAGAAGCAAAACATCAAAAAAAAGTATTATTTACTATTATATTTTACTTTGATTTTGAATAAATTTAAGTTTTGCAAATATATTTTAAAAAATATCTATTTATTTAATAATAGTTTATTAATATATTTTTTGATCATTAATATAATATCTATCAATATAATTGTTTATATTGAATTAACGTGATATATAATTATTAAGATTATCATTACTAAATATAGTATTCACATATAAAAAAAATTTTAAAATTTTTATATTTTCAAAGGTTATAACCTTCAAAAATGATAAAAAATAACAAAAATAAATTTTTTGTATATTATTGTTTAAATAAAACTTATAAACTATTAAATGCCTAAATACATAAATCTCTAAACTCCTAAACCCCGAAGCCCCTAAATACCTAAACCTTTAAACTCGTAAACCTTAAATATAATTTAAATAATTTATAGAAATATTAATTACAAAATTAATTATGAGTGACAAATATAATTTAAATAATATATTTTTCAACAAAAAAAATATAAGCTTATAAAATGATGCAAAAACATAAAAAAAATATTATTTAGTAATAAATGTTACTTTGATTTTGAATCATTGTATGTTTTTTAATTATATTTTAATTTATATCTATCATATTAATAAATGTTTATTAATTTATTTTTTGATAATTGATATAATTTTATCAATAAAATTGTTTATATTAATTTATATTATATATAGTTATAATAATTATTATTACTAAATATTGTATTCACATTTTTAAAAATTTTAAAATTATTATATTTTCAAATGTTATGACATTTAAAAATTTGAAAAAATATCAAAAATAATTTTTTGTTATTTCATTGTTTAAATAAAAGCTATAAACCATTAAATGCCTAAATACTTAAATGAATAAATTCTAAATCTCGAAAACCCTAAATAGATAAATTTTTTAAACAGGTATATCCTAAATAATAAATAATAAATCTCATTTTTATTTTTTTCATTATAATTTTAAATATTCAATTTTATTTATTTATTTGTTATATATATATATACATTAATTATAAAATAAATTATGAGTTAAAAATATAATTTATAAAAATTAGTTTTCATCACAAAATAGATAAGCTTAAAAAAAGAATAAAAATTTTAAAACAAATAATTATTATTAATTAATATATTTTGCTTTGCTTTTGAATTATTTTAGGTTTTGATATTATATTTTAAGTAATATCAATCTTATTCATAATAGATTTTTAATTTATTTTTTGATAATTATTAGAATATCTATGAATAAAATTGTTTATATTGAAATTATATGATATATAAGTATTATGATTATTATAAATAAATATTTATTCAGTTTTGAAAAAAATTAAAAAATTATGATATTTTCAAAGGTTATAACCTTTGAAAATATCAAAAAATAATAAAAATAATTTTTTTTTATTTTTTTTCTTAAATAAAACTTATAAACCACAAAATGCATACACAGTTAAATCAGTAAACTCCTAAACCCCATAATGCCTAAATACATAAACCATTAAACTACTATATACTACTTAATAATTAATAAATCTAATTTTTATTTCTATTTATTATAATTTTAAATATTCATTTTAATTATTTATTAGTTTATTTTTATTGAAATATTTATTACAAAATAAAGTATGAGTGCGAAAAATATAATTTAATTAATTTATTTTTAATAAATAAAAATTTACGCTTATAAAAGAAGTAGAAATTTAAAAATTAAAAATTATTATCCAGTAATATATTTTACTATAATTTTGAATCAATTTGGATTTTGTAAATATTATTTGATTAATATCTATCTTTTTATTAATACTTTATTAATTTAATTTTATATCATTATTATATTATCTATCAATAAAATTGTTTATATTGAATTTATATGATATTTAATTGTTAATATTATTAAAACTAAATATTGTATTCACATTTCAAAAAATTGTAAATATTATTATATTTTCAAAGGTTATAACCTATGAAAATGATAACAAATTATAGAAATTTTTTTTTATTTTTTTTTTTATATAAAACCTATAAACCACTAAAAGCCTAAAAACATAAATCGCGAAACTTTTAATGACAAAACCTCTAAATACTTAAATTATTAAACAGGTATATATTAATAATAAATCTTCAATCTCATTTTAATTTATATTAAGTATAAATTTAAATTTGTATATTAATTATTTATCAGTTTATTTTTATAGAAATATTAATTACAAAATAACTTATTAGTGAGACGGATCTAATTTAAATTAGACAGGTAGCACTAAATAATAAATAATAAATAATAAATCTCATTTTTTTTTCATTATAATTTTAAATATTCATTTTAATTATTTATTTGTTTATTTATATATAAATATTAATTACAAAATAAATTATGAGTTAGACAAATATAATTTATATACATTATTTTTCATTAAAAAAATATAGATAAACTTTTTAAAAGAAGAAAAAATTGAAAAAAAAAATTATTAAACAGTAATATATTTTTCTTTGCTTATGAATCATTTTAAGTTTAGTAATTATATTTTAATTAATATTTATCTTATTATTAATGGATTATTAATTTATTTTTTGATCATTATTAGAATATTTATCATTAAAATTGTTTATATTGAATTTATATAATATATAATTATAATGATTAGTATAACTAAATATTGTATTCACATTTGAAAAAAATTTTAAAATTATTAAATTTTCAAAGCTTTTAACCTTTGAAAAGATCATAAAATAAAAAAAATAAATTTTTTGTTATTTTATTTTTTAAATAAAACTATAAACCACTCAATGAGAGGGGTGCTAATGGGACGGGACGGGATGGGGATTACAAATCTCCAGTCCCTTCACACAGTTCGGAGATTTTTTTTTGAAGATCCAGACCCGTCCCATAGGTTGAAATATCGGGACGGGAAGGGACAGAGATCGGGGATTTTGGGTAGGATAAAATGGTTCTTGGACGGAAAGGAGTTCGGACATTTTTTTCAATTTATTTTCTTCAAACTGGCCAAGTTAATTCATGTCAAAACCTTTTGTTGTACCATTTATCATTCCTTAGATATGTATCTTTCAAACTCAAATTGGGCCAATTTTGTTTTGTCAAATAGGCTGGATACCGCAAACGAGTTCCATTACCTTGTCAAAAGTTTTGAAGTTCAGATAAGGATAGAAATGTTAAATAGAACGAGACCAAGTTGTGTGCTTAATTTGGTTCTTTGTTTTTTCACAAGTTGGCTTTGTTCAGCCGATTGAAAGTTAACCATAATAGCAATACTACATTTTGTAAACAATTACTTAAAATATTAAGGAATAGCTAAAGATGACCACAAACTTTGGTAGCAGCAATTACTACTTAAGTAATTGCTAAAATTAGGCAGCTTAATATAACAAAAAAATACAACTAATAACAACCATGATAATAATCATTTCAAAGGTCCATCCTAGAACAACAACGAAAATCGAAACCCAATTAATTATCTCTTCTACAACTCCTCTCTTTTCTTCTTCCATAGTAGGACAACCAAAGATGAAAACGTGTTAATCATGTAGACATAAATTTATAAGATGAAAGAGTAATAAAGAACAAAATTTACCTTATAAAATTAAATACACTCATTCCAAATTTAGTTGGATAACTATAGTTGGAAGAATATTTGGATATTGTGACCCCTCTGAAAATTGTTATTGAACAATATTTTTTTTAAATTGAATGAATAAAATAAGTAAAAGTGAAATTAAAATTTACAAGATTTGTATACTAACATGATTCATTATCATCAAGGTATTGAACTAATTCTTCAATTTCAATAGGTTTGTTTGAGCTTCTCAACCAATCTTGTAGACATATGAGAACTTCAGCTGTAATAGGTGTTAAAGAACTCCTAAATTTATCTAATGTTCTCCCCCCAGTACTAAATGCAGATTCGTAGGCCACAGTAGATGCTTGGATAGTAAATACATCCCTTGCTACATTATCCAAAGAAGGATACCTAACCTCGTTTACCTTCCACCAGTTTAGAAGATCAAATTCAATTCTATTTTTTTCAAGTTTGTCCTCCAAGTACCTATCCAACTCTTCCAAAGCTGCAACTTCTTGTTCTTTCTAAAATTCAACAAAAAAATCATCAACATAAGTATCACTACCATTAAAGAAATCATCATTTTTCTTCAACACAGTAGAATATAAATCATCTTCTTTAGATTCAATTTCATTTAAATCTTTATAATCATCCATCATCTCATATAAAGCATTTATAACCTTTTTCACCAAATTTTTAGCCAATTCCTCTACATAATGCTAAGTGCACTTAACCTTGATATATTTGAGCTTATATATAGGATCCAACACTACTGCTACAAAAAGCATAATATTTGTTGACTGAAGAGAACCCCAATATTTGTTGAATTTTTGCCTCATTTTCATACCCATTTCAGACACCATTGTATCTCTACTATTTTAACAAAGCTCAATTTTTTTCAAAATTCGAATAATCTCATGAAAATACACACTAGAGGTAGAATATTATGAGCCAGAAAATTTACAAGTTACCTCATAAAAAGTTTTCAAGAAACTAGACAAAATTTTGGCTTTTGTTCATTCTCTATCAGTTTAAACGTTTGAACCAAACTCATTCAAAAACCTTTTGTCTTTGTCTTCCAACTTATCAAATTCTTTTTGATATTATATATAAGTTTGTAGCATCAAATAAGTTGAATTCCATCTTGTAGGACAATCTAATTGCAATGAAGATCTATATGTCATGTTTGATTCTTCAACACATAACTTAAACATAACTAATCTTTTAGGACTACTTATCACATATTTCACCACACCTCTAATATTTTGAATATCACCCTCAACTACTACAAAGCCATCTCTGACAATTGAGTTTAGGATATGAGCACAAAATCTCATATGAAAATGCTCACCTCTCAAAGGTACAACACTTTTCTTCACAAGCCTTTTTTTCAATTGTTCAACTACAACATCATTATTTTATTCATTGTCAATAGTAATGCACATCAACTTTCTCAAACCCTATCCATTGAGAATCAATGAAATGAACAGTCAAACATATATAAGACAAATTTCGAATGCTAGTCCACGTGTCAGTATTCAATGAAACTCTACAACAATGAGATGATATGCTATCAAATAATTTCTTCTTTTCCTTCACAAACAAAGAAAAACAATCCCTCAGAGTAGAGTGCCTAGATGGACTTTTAAATTGACGCACACTAACTTCACAAAACTCCTTGAACTCATCCCTCTCAACAAAATAAAAAGGTAATTCATATTTTATGATCATTTTCACTAAAGAATCCCTAACTAGTTGTTGAACAAATTGCCAACAAGTTAATTTGTTATCTTCTGAACTAGTACCTTTAGTGAAACTCAACAAAGATTGTGACTTGTCTTTACCTTTGTGAGCTTCTATTAATTTTTTGTGGGTGGAAATTTCCTACAAGTCACTCTCAAGTATTTCCATAAACCTGAAATACTTTGATCACTTTTTGCCAAATATTCTTTCCTACACCATATACAAGATGCCCTACGAGTTTCATTTCCCTCTAAATCAACTAATATCTCATAAGTTTCCCAAACAGCAGACTCATACTTTTTATGAGTTTGAGGGTCAGATGTACCTTGTCTTTCTTTTACAATTGGAATTGAAAAACCTGACGTAACAATAGGATTGTTCCTGAAAGGATGATGATTGGATTTACCAGTACTTTGATCATTTGAGATGTGATCATCTTCAATTTATTGTATTTTTTGTTTACTGTTGGATTGTGCCATCTTCATTGCCATTAATTAATATGATATGTTAAGCATAAATACATATATATATTTCAAAGAAGCAAGCTCTACAAAACTGACTGTAACACATTCAGCCCCCTCATTCGGCCCAACCACAACACCACAACCAATACCCAACAAAACTGATTGAGACACATAATAATAATAATAATAATAATAATAATTAATCACTCAATTCTCGTCATAAAAACAAACCTAAAATTTGGTGGCATCTGAGACATAGTGGAGCTAACCAGAAGTGCGACGGACAAGGGCTTGACCTAACTGAACACGGCTGGAATGGTGTGAGGTGGCCTGGAACTCGTCAGAACAGCAATAGGTGCGTCGGAATTGGATGGGAAGTAGCGGAAATGGTAGCATCTTCATATTATATATATATATATATATATTCTTGGTTTTAGTATCATAGGATGGGATGGTTCTCGGTATGGATATTGCTTAAGATCCGGAACCATCCCAAAAGAAAAAATACGTGACAGAACGGGACGAGAAAAGTCAAAGTCAACGGATTTTTCTCAGTCCCGATTCTTTCAGGACAAGACTTCGGGTCGGGTCGCGAATCTCCGATCCCATGAGCAGCCCTACTGGGTGCATATAAAGTTAAATCAGTAAACTCAAAAACCCAGTAATACCTAAATACATAAACCATTAAACCACTATATACTACTTAATAATTAATAAATCTAATTTATATTTCTATTTATTATAATTTTAAATATTCATTTTTATTATTTATTAGTTTATTTTTAAAGAAATATTTATTACAAATTAAATTATGAGAACAACATATATATTTTAATTAATTTATTTTTAATCAAAAAAAATATATGCTTATAAAAGATGTATTAATTTAAAAATTAAAACTTATTATCTAGTAATATATTTTACTTTAATTTGAATCAATTTGGGTTTTGTAAATATTTTTTAATTAATATAAATCTTTTTATTAATAGTTTATTAATTTAAATTTTGATCATTATTATATTATCTATCAATAAAATTGTTTATATTGATTTTATATGATATCTAATTATTAATATTATTATAACTAAATATTGTATTCATATTTCAAAAAATTTTAAATATTATTATATTTTCAAAGGTTATAATCTTAAAAAATGAGAAAGAATACAAAAAATAAATTTTTTGTTATTTCTTTTTTAAATAAAACCTATAGACCACTAAATGTTTACTTACTTAAATCAGTAGCTCATAAACCCCGAAACCCCTAAATACATAAACCTTATTACAGCTGTATACTACTTAAAAATAATAAATCTCATTTTTATTTCTATTTATTATAATTTTAAATATTCATTTTAATTATTTATATTTTAATTTTTAGAAAAATTAATTACAAAATAAATTTCGAGTGAGATAGATATTATTTAAATAATTTATTTTTAATCATAAAAAAATATAAGCTTATAAAAAGATGGTCAAATTTAAAAATTAAATATTATTATTTAGTAATATATTTTTATTTGATTTTGAATCATTTTATGTTATGTGAATATATTTTAATTAATATTTATATTATTAATAATAGTTTTTTTAATCTAATTTTTGATCATTATTATAATATCTATCATTATAATTATTTATATTGAATTTATATGATATATAATTAATAAGATTAATATATTATACATGGTATTCACATTTCAAAAGATTTTAAAAATTATTTTATTTTTAAAAGTTATAATCTTTGAAAATCTAAAAAAATCAAAAATAAATTTTATTTTTATTATATAATTAAAACCGATATACCACTAAATGCCTAAAAACATAAATTGCTAAACAACTAAACGACAAAACCCCTAAATAATCGATCCTTTAAACCGGTATACCATATATAATTGTTGGGCAATTGTGCTTCAACGGTAGTAAGATTAAGATACAAAAACATAGAAACAACATAAAACAAGTAATATATATATCCCATTCAGTAACCATCCATGATAGAATCAACAAATGACAAATAAATCCACTTGAAAATGCAATTCTACGACTATCTAACGTGGTTCGCTAGTCGCTCAGTACGACTAGCTAAATCCACTAGAAAATGCTTATACGTTATAGATTAAAGCAACAGAAATGTCTTATAGTATGCAGCACACAGAATAGTCATGATAAATCGAACAGAGAGAAGAGAGAGAGAGACGATGAATAGTTCCCTGGGTCCAAAAACAACCACACGAAAATAAAATTATAAAACATTTTATATTAAAATTTCACTCGGTTCATTTAACCGGAGCAGGTCAGATCATGAGATGGGTCGGGCTCTGCTCCAATTTCGGCCCGATGTCCGGTCGACGAGTCCTTAGTTATTATGCTGCTACTCCATCTCCAGCCTCTTAATATTTCCTTTCCTACACTTACATGAAAATATTAAAAAAGAATACATTTTTGGTTATACAATCATATTATCAAAAAATAATTTACATATAAAGCAATAATAAATCTTAAATCTCATTTTAATTTGTATTCATTATAATTTTTATATATTCATTTTAAATATTTATTAGTTTATTTTTTATATAAAATTTAATTACAAAATAAATAATTAGTTAGACAAATATAATATTAATAATTTACTTTTTTTTAAAAAAATATAATCTTAGACAAAGAAGTAAAAATTTAAAAACAAAAATTATTATTTAGTAATAAATTTTACATTGATTTTGAATCATTTTAGGTTTTGTAATTATATTTTAATTTATATTTATCATATTAATAATAGCTTATTAATTTATTTTTTTGATATTTGATATCATATCTATCAATAAAATTATTTATAATTAGTTTAGATTATATATAATTATAATGATTATTTTTACTAAATATTTTATTCACATTTAAAAAAATTTTAAAATTATTATATTTTCTAATGTTATAACCTTTGAAAATGTGAAAAAATAACAAGAATAATTTTTTTGTTATTTCATTGTTTAAAAAAATTCTATAAACCACTAAATGTCTAAATACTTTAATCAATAACTCCTAAATCTCGAAAACCCTAACTAGACAATCATTTTAAACTGGTATACCCTAAATAATAAATAATAAATGTCAATATTATTTTTTTCATTATAATTAAAAATATTCATTTTAATTATTTATTAGTTTATTTTTATATAATTATTAATTTCAGTATAAATTGAGTTAGACAAATATAATTTATAAAATTATTTTTACATAAACCATTAAACCGCTAATAATTAATAAATCTAATTTTTAATTCTATTTATTATAATTTTAAATATTCATTTTAATTATTTATTAGTTTATTTTTATAGAAATATTTATTACAAAATAAATTATGAGTGTGACAAAATAATTTAAAAAATATATATGCTTATAAAAGAAGTAAAAATTTAAAAATTATTATCTAGAATATATTTTACTATAATTTTGAATCAATTTGGGTGTTGTAATTATTTTTTAATTAATATCTATCTTAATATCAATAGTTTATAAATTTAATTTTGATAATTATTATAATATATATCAAAAAAATTGTTTATATTGAATTTATATGATATATAATTATTAATATCATAATAACTAAGTATTGTATTCACATTTCAAAAAATTTTAAATATTATTATATTTTCAATTGTTATAACCTATCAAAATGAGATAAAATTATAGAAATTATTTTTGATATTTTATTTTTTTAAATAAAACGTATAAACCACTAAAAGCCTAAAAACATAAATCGCTAAAATCCTAAATGAAAAAACCTTTAAATACTTAATCCAATAAACTGGTATACAGTAATAATAAATCATAAATCTCATTTTAAATTTTATTCAGTATAATTTTAAATTTTTATTTTAAATATTTATCAGTTTATTTTTATCGAAATATTAATTACAAAATAAATTATTAGTGAGAAATATCTAATTTAAATTAAACTGGTATCCCTAAATAATAAATAATAAATCTCATTTTTTTCATTATAATTTTAAATATTCATTTTAATTATTTATTTGTTTATTTCTATAAATATATTAATTACAGAATAAATTATGAGTTCGACTATTATAATTTTTATAAATTATTTTTTATAAAAAAAATATGGATAAACTTTTTAAAACAAAAAAATATTCAAAACAAAAAATTATTATATAGTAATATATTTTGCATTGCTTCTGAATCATTTTAGGTTTTATAATTATATTTTAATTCATATCTATCTTATTAATAATAGATTATTAATTTATATTTTCATCATTATTAGAATATTTATCAATAAAATTGTTTATATTGAATTTATATGATATATAAATATCATAATTATTATAACTAAAGCTTGTAATCACTTTAGAAAAAAATTTAAAATTTATTGTATTTTCAAAGGTTATAACCTTTGAAAATATCAAAAAATAACAAAAATAAATTTTTTGTTATTTTATTTTTTAAATAAAACATATAAACCACTAAATGCATATATAGGTAAATAAGTAAACTCCTAAATACATAAACCATTAAACCACTATATACTACTTAATAATTAATAAATCTAATTTTTATTTTATTTATTATAATTTTAAATATTGATTTTAATTATTTATTAGTTTATTTTTATAAAATATTTATCACAAAATAAATTATGAGTGCAACAAATATAATTTAAATTATTTATTTTTAATCAAAAAAAAAATATACGCTTATAAAAGAAGTAAAAATTTAAAATTAAAAATTAATTATACAGTAATATATTATTGTTTAATCTTGAATCGATTTGGGTATTGTAAATATATTTAATTAATATCTATCTTATTATTAATAGTTTATTAATTTAATTTTTTATTATTATTATATAATCTATCAATAAAATAGTTTATATTTAATTTATATGATATATAAATATTAATATTAAAATAACTAAATATTGTATTCACATTTCAAAAAATTTAAATATTATTATATTTTAAATTGTAAATAACTAATTATTAATATTATTATATTGTATTCACATTTAAATATTAAATTTTATAAAATAAATTATTAGTGAGATAGATCTAATATAAATAATTTATTTTTCATTCAAAAAATATATATATCCTTATAAAAAGAGGCAAAATTTTTAAAGCAAAATTTTATTATTTAGTAATTTATTTTATTTTGATTTTGAATCATTTTAGATTTTGTAATTATAGTTTAATTTATATCATTCTTATTAATAATAGTTTATTAATTTTTCATTGATCATTATTATAATTTGTATTAATAAAAATATTTATATTGAGTTTACATTATATATAATTATTAAGATTATTATAACTAAATATTATATTCACATTTTAAAAAAATTAAAAATTATTATATTTTCAAAGGTTATAACCTTCAAAAATTAAAAAAAAATCAAAACATTTAATTTTTTATTTTTTAATTCTTTAAATATTAAAGTATAAATCACTAAAGGCCTAAACACTTAAATCACTAAACCCCAAAACACCTAAATACTTAATCCATTAAACTAGTATATCCTAAATAATAAATAATAAATCTCAATTTTATTTGTATTTATCATTGTTTTAATTATTCATTTTAATTATTTATTCTTTATTTTTATAGAATTATAAATTAAAAATAAATTATGAGGAAGACAAATATAATGTATACTTTTAATAAAAAAAAATATAAACTTATAAAAAGAAGCAAAACTTCAAATAAATTATTATTTAGTAATATATTTTATTTTAATTTTGAATAAATTTATGTTTTGCAAATATATTTTAAATAAAATCTTTCTTATTAATAATAGTTTATTAATTTATTTTTTGATCATTATATAATACATATCAATATAATTGTTTATATTGAAATTACATGATATATAATTATTAAGATTATCATAACTAAATATAATATTCACATATAAAAAATATTTAAAAATTGTTATATTTTCAAAGGTTATAACCTTCAAAAATGATAAAAAATAACAAAATAAATTATGAGTGATACAAATATAATTTAAATAATTTATTTTTCATCAAAAAAAAATATAAGCTTATAAAAAGAAGCAAAAACTAAAAAACAAAAATATTATTTAGTAATAAATTTTAAATTGTATTTGAATCATTTTAGGTTTTTTAATTATAATTTAAATTATATCTATCATATTAATAATAGAATATTAATTTATATTTTGATAATTGATATCATATCTATCAATTAAATTGTTTATATTTAGTTTATATAATATATAATTATAATGATTATTATTACTAAATATTGTATTCACATTTTTCAAAAAATTAAAATTTTTATATTTCAATGGTTATAACCTTTGAAAATGTAAAAAAATATCAAAAATATTTTTTTTGTTAATTCACTATTTAAATAAAACCTATAAACCACTAAATACCTTAAAACATAAATCGCTAAACTCCTAAATAACAAAACCTCAAATACTTAACCCATTAAACTGGTAAACATTAATAATAATTCATAAATCTCATTTTAATTTTTATTCAATATAATTTTAAATTTTTATTTTAATTATTTATCAGATTATTATTATAGAAATATTAATTACAAAATAAATTATTAGTGAGACAGATCTAATTTAAATTAGACTGGTATACCCATAATAATAAAGAATAAATCTCAAAAGTATTTTTTTCATTATAATTTTAAATATTCATTTAAATTATTTATTTTTTTATTTTATATAAATATTAATTAAAAAATAAATTCTGAGTTAGAAAAATATAATTTATATAAATTAATTTTAATCAAAAAAAATGGATAAGCTTTTTAAAAGAAAAAAATTTCAAAACAACAAATTATTATATAGTAATATATTTTGATTTCTTCTGAATCATTTTAGGATTTGTAATTATATTTTAAATGATATCTATCTTATTAATAATAGATTATTAATTTATTAATTTATTATTTTTACAATATTAATCAATAATATTGTTTATATTGAATTTACATGTTATATAATTATAAAGATTATTATAACTAAATATTATATTTACATTTGAAAATAATTAATAAATTTTATATTTTTAAAGGTTATCATCTTTCAAAATGAGATAAATAATTTTTTTGTTATTAAAAGTAAATTATTTAACTTATATTTGTCTTCCTCATAATTTATTTTTAATTTATAATTCTATAAAAATAAACTAATAAATAATTAAAATGAATATTTAAAATTATAATGAATACAAATAAAATAGAGATTTATTATTTTTTACTCAGGATATACCGGTTTAATGGTTTATGTATTTAGGTGTTTAGGGGTTTAGTGTTTTAAGCATTTAGGCCTTTAGTGATTTATAGTTTTTTTTAAAGAAAGAAAATATAAAAAATTTGATTTTTTGATTTTGATTTTTTTAATTTTTTGAAGGTTATAACCTTTGAAATTATAATAATATTTAATTTTTTTTAAATGTGAATATAATATTCAGTAATAATAATCTTAATAATTATATATAATGTAAACTCAATATAAATAATTCTATTAATAGATAATATAATAATGATCAATAAAAAATTAATAAACAATTATTAATAAGAATGATATAAATTAAAATATAATTGCAAAATCTAAAATGATTCAAAATAAAAATAAAATATATTACTAAATAATAAATTTTTGTTTTTAAAATTGTGCCTTTTTTATAAGCATATAATTTTTTTGATAAAAAATAAATTATTTAATTTAGATCTCTCTCACTAATAATTTAATTTGTAATTAATATTTCTATAAAAATAAACTGATAAATAATTAAAATAAAAATTTAAATTTATACTTAATAAAAATTAAATTGAGATTTATGATTTTTTATTGATGTACACTTGTTTAATAGTTTAAGTATTTAAAGGTTTTGTCATTTAGGAGTTTAGCAATTTATGTTTTTAGGCATTTAGTGGTTTATAGGTTTTATTTAAACAATAAAATAACAATAAAAAATTGTAATTTTTTCACATTTTCATTGTTATAACCTTTGAAAATATAATATTATTTAAAAATTTTTTGAAATGTGAATACAATATTTTGTTATAATAATATTAATAATTATATATCATATAAATTCAATATAAACAATTTTATTGATAGATAATATAATAATGATCGAATTTAAATTAATAAACTATTAATAAAAAGATTGATATTAATTAAAAAATATTTACAAAACTCAAATTGATTTAAAATTAAAGTAAAATATATTACTGGATAATAATTTTTAATTTTTAAATTTTTAATTCTTTTATAAGCATTTTTTTGATTAAAAATAAATTAATTAAAATATATATGTCGCTCTCATAATTTAATTTGTAATAAATATTTCTATAAAAATAAACTAATAAATAATTAAAATGAATATTTAAAATTATAATAAATAGAAATAAAAATTATATTTATTAATTATTAAGTAGTAGATAGTGGATTAATGGTTTATGTATTTAGGCATTATGAGGTTTAGGAATTTACTGATTTAACTATGTATGCATTTATTGGTTTATAGGGTTTATTATAAAAATAAAATAATAAAAAATTTGTTTTTATTATTTTTTGATATTTTCAAAGGTTATACCCTTTGAAAATATAATAATTTTTAATTTTTTTTCAAAAGTGAGTTCAATATTTAGTTATAATAATCATTATATTTATATATTATCTAAATTAAATATAAACAATTTTATTGATAAATATTCTAATAATGATCAAAAAATAAATTAATAATCTATTATTAATAAGATAGATATCAATTAAAATATAATTACAAAATTTAAAATGATTCAGAAGAAAAGCAAAATATATTACAATATAATAATTTTTTGTTTTAAATTTTTTTTTTCTTTTAAAATTTTTATCAATTATTTTTTGATAAAAAATAATTTATATAAATTATATTTGTCTAACTAAATTTATTTTGTAATTAATATTTATATATAAATAAACAAATAAATAATTAAAATGAATATTTAAATTATAATGAAAAAAATGAGATTTATTATTTATTATTTAGGGATACAGTTTTAATTTAAATTAGATCTGTCTCACTAATAATTTATTTTGTAATTAATATTTCTATCAAATAAATTGAAAAATAATTAAAATAAATATTTAAAATTATACTGAATAAAAATTAAAATGAGATTTATGATTAATTATTAGATAAATAATATATTATTTAAATTATATTTGTCCCACTCATAATTTATTTTGTAATAAATATTTCTAAATAAATACACTAATAAATAATTAAAATGAATATTTAAAAATATAATAAATAGCAATAAAAATTAGATTAATTAATTATTAAGTAGTTTTTAGTGGTTTAATGGTTTATGTATTTAGGCATTATGGGATTTAGGAGTTTACTGATTTAACTTTTTATGCATTTAATAGGGCTGCTCATGGGACTCGGAGATTCGTGACCCGACCCGAACTTTTGTCCCAAAAGTATCAGGACTGAGAAAAATCCGTTGACTTTGACTTTTCCCGTCCCGTTATGTCACGTATTAATTCTTTTGGGATGGTTCCGGATTTTAAGTAATATCTATCCCGAGAACCATCCCGTCCTAAAAAACCGATACTAGAACCAGGAATATATACATATATATATAACAAAAAGATGCCACCAATTCTACTACTGCCCATCTAATTCGGATGGACCTATTGCTGTTCCGACGAGTTCCTGGCCACATCATGCCGTTCTAGCCGTGTTCAGTTAGGTCTAGCCCTTGTCCGTCGCACTTCTAGTTGCCTCCACCGTGTCGCAGATGCCACCTACTTTTTGGTTTATTTTGTTAAAGAGAATTGAGTGATTAATAATTATTATTATGTGTCTCAGTCAATATTGTTGAGTATTGGTTGTGGTATTGTGGTTGAGTCGAATGAGTGGGCTGAATTGTTACAGTCAGTTTTGTAGAGCTTGCTTGTTTGAAATATTTATATGTATTTATGTTTAACATTTTATATAAATAAATGGCAATGCAGATGGTCCAATCCAACGGTAAACGAAAAATATAATAAATTGAAGATGATCACTTTTCAAATGATGAAAGTACTGGTAAATCCAATCATCATTTTTTCACGAACACTCGTATTGTTACGGCAGGTTCTTCAATTCCAATTGTAAAAGAAAGTCAAGGTACATCTGAACCTCAAGCTCATAAAAAGTATAAGTCTGCTGTTTGAGAAACTTATGAGATATTAGTTGATTCAGAGGGAAATGAAACTGGTAGGGCAGCTTATATATGGTCTAGGAAAGAATACTTTGCAAAAAGTGATCAAGGTACTTCGAGTTTATGGAAATACTTGAGAAAGACTTGTAGGAAATTTCAACATAAAAAAAGAATTAATAGAAGCTCACAAAGGTAAAGACAAGTCATAATCTTGGTTTAGTTTCACTAAAGGTACTAGCTCAGAGGATAACAAATTAACTTGTTGGCAATTTGATCAACAACTAGTTTGAAAGGCTTTGGTGAAAATGATCATAAAAAATGAATTGCCTTTTATTTTTTTTGAAAGGGATGAGTTTAAGGAATTTTGTGAAGTTAGTGTGCCTCAATTTAAATTCCATCTAGGCACTCTCTATTGAGAGATTGTTTTTCTTTGTTTGTGAAGGAAAAGAAGAAATTATTTGATAGCATATCATCTCATTGTTGTAGAGTTTCATTGACTACCGACACTTGGACTAGCATTCAAAATTTGTCTTATATATGATTTGACTGTTTATTACATTGATTCTCAATGGAATATGCATAAAAGGCTTTTGAACTTTTGTGTAATTAAATGTAATTCTGGAGTTAATATTAGAAATGCTATTAAGTTTTCCATGAATGAATGGGGTTTGAAAAAGTTGGTGTGCATTACTGTTGATAATGCATCAAATAATGATGTTGTAGTTGAACAATTCAAAAAAAGGCTTGTGAAGAAAAGTGTTGTACCTTTGATTGGCGAGCATTTTCATATGAGATGTTGTGCTCATATCCTAAACTTAATTGTCAGAGATGGCATTGCAGTAGTTGAGGGTGCTATTCAAATAATTAGAGGTGTGGTGAAATATGTGAGGAGCAGTCCTAAAAGATAAGATATGTTTAAGTTATGTGTTGAAGAAGCAAACTTGAGATATGGATCTTCATTGCAATTATTTTGTCCTATAAGATGGAATTTAACTTATTTGATGCTACAAAATGATATAAAATATGAAAAAGAATTTGATAAGTTTGAGGACAAAGACAAAAGGTTTTTGAAGGAGTTTGGTTCAAACTTTTCAACTAGAGAGACTGAACAAACGCCAAAATTTCGGCTCGTTTCTTGAAAACTTTTTATGAGGAAACTTGTAAATTTTCTGGCTCATAATATTCTACATCTAGTGTTTATTTTCCTTAGATTATTCGAATTTTGAAAAAAAATTGAGCTTTGTGAAAATAGTGTATATACAATGGTGTATGAAATGGGTATGAAAATGAGGCATAAATTCAACAAATTTTGGGGTTCTCTTCCGTCATCAAATTTTACACTTTTTGTAGCAGTAGTGTTGGATCTTAGATATAACTCAAATATCTCAATGTTAAGTACACTTAGCATTATGGAATGGAATTGGCTAAAATTTGGTGAAAAAGGTTATAAATGCCTTAAATGAGATGATGGATGTTTAAAAAGATTTAAATGAAGATGAATAAAAAGAAGATGATTTCACTTCTACTGTGTTGAAAAAAAATGATGATTACTTTGAAGGTAGTGATACTTATGTTGATGATTTTTTTTGTTGAATTGGAGAACGAACAATAAGTTGTAGCTTTGGAAGAGTTGGATAGGTACATGGAGGACAAACTTGAAAAAAGTAGAATTGATTTTGATCTTCTAAACTTGTGGAAGGTAAATGAGTTTGGGTATCCTTCTTTGGCAAATGTAGCAAGGGATGTATTTGCTATCCAAGCATCTATTGTGGCCTACGAATCTATATTTAGCACTGGAGGGAGAACTTTAGATAAATTTAGGATTTCTTTAACACCTATTACATCTGAAGTTCTCATATGTCTACAAGATTGGTTGAGAAGCTCATACAAACCTATTGAAATTGAAGAATTAGTTCAAGATCTTGATGAGAATGAATCAGGATAGTATAATAATCTTGTAAATTTTAATTTCACTTTAACTTAATTTATTCATTGAATTTAATAAACATATGGTTCAATTACAATTTTCAGAGGGGTCACAAGATCCAAATATTCATCCAACTATAATTGACCAACAAAATTTGGAATGGGTGTATTAAATTTTATAAGGTAATATTTTGTTTTTTTATTACTCTTTCATCTTAGAAATTTATGTCTACATGATTAACAAGTTTTCATCTTTAATTTGTCCTTATACAGTGGAGGAAGAAAAGGGAGGAGTTGTCGAAGAGATAATTAATTGGTTTTGGATTTTCGTTGTTGTTCCGGGACGGACCTTTGAAATGATTATTATCATGGTTGTTATTAGTTGTATTTTTTTTGTTATATTAAGCTTCCTAATTTTAGGAATTACTTAAGTAGTAATTGATGCTACCGATGTTTGTTGTCATCTTAAGCTATTCCTTAATATTTTATGTAATTGTTTAAAAAATGTTGTATTCCTATTATGGTTAATTTCACTCGGCTAAACAAAGCCAACTTGTGAAAAAACTAAGAACCAAATCAAGCACACAACTCGGTCCCGTTCTTTTTAATATTTCTATCTTTTTCTGCACATCAAAGCTTTTGACAAGGTAATGGAACTCGTTTGCGGTATTCAGCCTATTTGACAAAACAAAATTAGCCTAGATTTAGTTTGAAAGATACATAACTAAGGAATGATAAATGGTACAACAAAAGGTTTCGACATGAACTAACTTGGCAGGTTTAAAGAAGATAAATTGAAAAAAATGTCCTAACTCTGTTCCTTCCCGGAGCAGTTTTATCCTACCCAAAATGCCCGATCTCAATCCCGTCCCATCCCGATATTTTCAACCTATGGACGGGTCTTGATCTTCAAAAAAAAATCTCCGAACTATGAGAAGGGTGTGGATTTTTGTAATCCCCATCCCATCCCGTCCCATGAGCACCCCTAGCATTGAGTGGTTTATAGAATTTATTTAAAAACTAAAATAAGAAAAAATTTATTTTTATTATTTTTTGATTTTTTCAAAGGTTATAACCTTTGAAAATATAATAATTTTAAAAGTTTTTTCAAATGTGAATCCAATATTTAGTTATACTAATCATTATATTTATATATCATTAAATTCAATATAAAGAATTTTATTGATAAATATTCTAATAATAATCAAAAAATAAATTAATAATCCATTAATAATAAGATAGATATTAATTAAAATATAATTACAAAACTTAAAATGATTCAGATGCAAAGAAAAATATATTACTATATATTAATTTTTTTTTGAATTTTTTCTTCTTTTAATAAGTGTATCTATAAATAAACAAATAAATAATTTATTTTGTAATTTATATAAGTTTATAGTCTATCTATAAAGAAAAATATATAATTTATATTATAATTTATATAAATTATTTTTTATTGAAAAATAATTTATATAAATTATATTTGTCTAACCATAATTTATTTTGTAATTAATATTTATATATAAATAAAGAAATAAATAATTAAAATGAATATTTAAAATTATAATGTAAAAATATGAGATTTATTATTTATTATTTAGGGATACCGGTTTAATTTATATTAGATCCGTTTCACTAATAATTTATTTTGTAATTAATATTTCTATTAAAATAAACTGATAAATAATTAAAATAAAAATTTAAAATTATACTGAATAAAAATTAAAATGAGATTTAAGATTTATTATTAATGTATACCTGTTTAATAGTTTAAGTATTTAGAGGTTTTGTTGTTAGGAGTTTAGCGATTTATGTTTTAGGCTTTTAGTGGTTCATAGGTTTTATATAAAAAAATAAAATAACAAAAAAATTTCTATAATTTGTTATCATTTTCTTAGGTTTTAACCTTTGAAAATATAATAATATTTACAATTTTTTGTAATGTGAATACAATATTTAGTTTTAATAATATTAATAATTATATATCATATAAATTCAATATTAACAATTTTATTGATAGATAATATAATAATGATAAAAAATTAAATTAATAAACTATTAATAAAAAGATAGATATTAATTAAAAAATATTTACAAAACCCAAATCGATTTAAAATTAAAGTAAAATATATTACTGGATAATAATTTTTAATTTTTAAATTTCTACATCTTTTATAAGCACATATTTTTTCATTAAAAATAAATTAATTAAATTATATTTGTCGCACTTATACTTTATCTTGTAATAAATATTTTATAAAAATAAACTAATAAATAATTAATATGAATATTTAAAATTATAATAAATAGAAATAAAAATTAGATTTATTAATTATTAAGTAGTATATAACAGTTTAACGGTTTATGTATTTAGGCATTATGGGGTTTAGGAGTTTACTGATTTAACTGTATATCCATTTTGTTGTTTATAGGTTTTATTTAAGAAAAAAAATAAAAAAAAATTATTTTTATTATTTTTTGATATTTTCAAAGGTTATAACCTTTGAAAATATTATAATTTTTAATTTTTTTTCAAAAGTGAATAAATATTTATTTATAATAATCATAATAAATATATATCATATAAATCCAATATAAACAATTTTATTGATGGATATTCTAATAATTATCGAAAAATAAATTAAAAAAATTTATGAATAAGATTGATATTACTTAAAATATAATATTAACCTAAAATGATTCAAAAGTAAAGCAAAATATATTACTTAATATTAATTATTTGTTTTTAAAACTTTATTATTTTTATAAGCTTATCTATTTTGTGATGAAAAATAATTTTTATAAATTATATTTTTAACTCATAATTTATTTTATAATTAATATATATATATATATATTTAACTAAACAATCAAAATAAATTTTTTAAATTATAATAAAAACAAATAAAAATGAGATTTTTTAATTATTATTTAGGGTATACCCGTTTAAATGATTATCTATATAGGGGTATCTGGATTTTGTAGTTTAATGATTTAAGTGTTTAGGCATTTAGTGATTTATAGGTTTTATTTAAACACTGAAATAAAAAAAATATATATTTTTTAAGTTTTTTCACATCTTCAAAGGTTATAATCTTTGAAAATATAATAATTTTAAAATTTTTTTCAAAAGTGAATAGAATATTTAGTTATAAGAATTATTAAATCTATATATCATATAAATATTTTTATTGATAAATATTCTATAATGATCAAAAAATAAATTAATAATCTATTATTAATAAGTTAGATATCAATTAAAATATAATTACAAAACCTAAAATGATTCAGAAACGAAGTAAAATATATTACTATATAATAATTTTTTGTTTTTAATTTTTTTCTTCTTTTAATAAGTTTATCTATATTTTTTTGTTGAAAAATAATTTATATAAATTATATTTGTCTAACTTATAATTTATTTTGTAATTAATATTTATATAAAAATAAACAAATAACATTGAAATCATTTATAGCCTTTATCTAAACAATGAAATAACATAAAATTAATTTTTGATATATTTTCAAATTTTCAAATTCCATAACATTGGAAAATAACATAATTTTAAAATTTTTTAAAAATGTGAATACAATATTTAGTAATAATTATTATTATAACTATATATAATATAAAATTAATATAAAAAATTTTATTGATAAATATTATATCAATTATCAAAAAATAAATTAATAAACTAGTATTTATATGATAGATATAAATTAAAATATAATAAAAAAACCTAAAATGATTCAAAATCAAAGTAAAATTTATTACTAAATATAATTTTTTTTAGTTTTTGCATCATTTTATAAGCTTATCTATTTTTTTGATAAAAAATATATTATTTAAATTATATTTGTATCACTCATAATTTATTTTGTAATTAATATTTCCATAAATTATTTAAATTATATTTAAGGTTTACGAGTTTAAAGGTTTAGGTATTTAGGGGCTTCGGGGTTTAGGACTTTAGATATTTATGTGTTTAGGCATTTAATGGTTTATAAGTTTCTTTTAAACAATGATATATCAAAAAAATTATTTTTGTAATATTTTCTGATTTTTGAAGGTTATACCGTTTGAAAATATAACAATTTTTAAATTTTTTATATATGTGAATACTATATTTAGTAATGATAATCTTAATAAATATATATCATGTTAATTAAATATAAACAATTATATTGAAAGATATTATATTAATGATAAAAAAATAAATTAAAAAACTATTATTAATAAGATAGATATTTTTTAAAATTATTTGCAAAACATAAATTTATTAAAAATCAAAGTAAAATATAATACTAAATAATAAATTTTTTGATGTTTTTCTTCTTTTTATAAGTTTATATTTTTTGTTATTAAAAGTAAATTATTTAAATTATATTCGTCTTCCAAATAATTTATTTTTAATTTATAATTCTATAAAAATAAACTAATAAATAATTAAAATGAATATTTAAAATTATAATGAATACAAATAAAATTGAGATTTATTATTTATTATTCAGGATATACTAGTTTTATGGTTTAAGTATTTAGGTGTTTTGTGGTTTAGTGATTAAAGTATTTTGGACTTTAGTGATTTATAGTTTTTATTTAAAGAAAGAAAAAAAAATTAAATTTTTTAATTTTTTTTAATTTTTGAAGGTTATAACCTTTGTAAATATAATAATTTTTAATTTTTTTTAATTGTTAATATAATATTTAGTTATAATATTCTTAATAATTATATATAATGTAAACTCAATATAAATAATTTTATTAATAGATATTATAATAATGATCAATAAAAAATTAATAAACTATTAGTAATAAGAATGATATAAATTAAAAAATAATTGCAAAAACTAAAATGATTCAAAATCAAAATAAAATATCTTATGAAATAATAAATTTTTCTTTTTAAAATTTTGCGTCTTTTTATAAGCATATATATTTTTTTTTGATAAAAAATAAAATTTTTAAAATAGATTTGTCTCACTAATAATTTATTTTGTAATTAATATTTCTATAAAAATAAACTAATAAATAATTAAAATAAAAATAAAAAATTATACTTAATAAAAATTAAATTGAGATTTATGATTTATTATTAATGTATACCAATTTAATAGTTTAAGTATTAAGAAGATTTGTCGTTTAGGAGTTTAGCGATTTATGTTTTTAGGCCTTTAGTGGTTTATAGGTTTTATTAAAACAATAAAATAACGAAAAAAAATTTGTAATTTTTTCTCTTTTTCAAAGGTTATAACCTTTTAAAATATAATAATATTTAAAATTTTTTAAAATATGAATATAATATTTAGTTATAATAATTTATATTATATATCTTATAAATTCTATATAAACAATTTTATTGATAGATATTATAATAATGATCAAAAATTAAATTAATAAACTATTAATAATAAGATAGATATTAATTAAAAAATATTTACAAAACCCAAATTGATTCAAAATTAAACTAAAAAATATTACTGGATATAATTTTTAATTTTTAAATTTTTACATCTTATATAAGCGTATATTTTTTTTTGATTAAAAATAAATTATTTAAATTATATTTGTCGCACTCATTATTTATTTTGTAATAAATATTTTTAAAAAATAAACTTATAAATAATTAAATTGAATATTTAAAATAATAATAAATTGAAATAAAAATTAGATTTCTTAATTATTAAGTTGTATATAGCAATTTACTTGTTTATGTATTTAGGCATTATGGGCCTTAGGAGTTTACTGATTTAACTATGCATGCATTTAGTGGTTTATAGGTTTTATTTAAAAATTAAAATAACAAAATATTTATTTTTATTATTTTTTGATATTTTGAAAGGTAATTACATTTGAAAATATAATAATTTTAAAATTGTTTTCAAATGTGAATTCAATATTTAGTTATAATTATAATTATATTTATATATCATATAAATTCAATAAAACAATATTATTGATAAATATTCTAAAAATGATCAAAAAAAAATTAATAATCTATTATTGATAAGATAGATATCAATTAAATTATAATAAAAAAACCTAAAATGATTCAGAAGAAATCAAAATATCTTACTATATAATAATTTGTTGTTTTTAGATTTTATTTTCTTTTAAAAATTTTATCCATATTTTTTCGTTGAAAATTAATTTATATAATCTATTCAAAGTAAATATATTACTTAATAATAATTTTTTTAATGTTTTTCTTTTTTTATAACTTTATATTTTTGTTATTATAAATAAATTATTTAAATTAATTTGTCTTACTAATAATTTATTTTGTAAATTAAAATTTAATAATAATAAACTAATAAATAATTAAAACAATTATTTTAAATTATAATGAATACAAATAAAATTGAGATTTATTATGTATTATTCAGAATATACCAGCTTAATGGTTTAAGTATTTAGGTGTTTTTGGGTTTATGAGTTTAGTGATTTAAGTGTTTAGACCTTTAGTGATTTAGAGTTATTATCTAAAGAATTAAAAAATAAAAAATTAAGTTTTTTGAATTTTTTTTAATTTTTGAAGGTTGTAACCTTTGAAAATATAATAATTTTAAATTTTTTTAAATGTGAATATAATATTTAGTTATAATAATCTTAATAATTATATATAATGTAAACTAAATATAAATAATTTTATTAATATATATTATAATAATGATCAATCAATAAATCAATAAACTAGTATTAATAAAAATGATATAAATTAAAATATAATTGTAGAATCTAAAATGATTCAAAATCAAAATAAGATATATTACTAAATAATAATTTTTTATTTTAAAAAATTTGCATCATTTTATAAGCATATATAATTTTTTGAAAAAAATAAATTTTTTAAATTATATCTATCTCACTAATAATTTATTTTTTAATTAATATTTTTATAAAAATAAATTGATAAATAATTAAAATGAATATTTAAAATTTTAATGAATACTAATAAAAAAAGATATATGATTTATTATTTAGGGTATACCTATTTAATGGTTTAAGTTTTTTTTTGTTTTGGGGTTAAAAAATTTATTAATTTATATGTTTTCACATTTAGGTGTTTATAGGTTTAATTTAATCAAAGAAATAACAAAAAATTTATTTTTATGAATTTTGCTGATTTTCAAAGGTTATTACCTTTGAAAATATAATAATTTTTAAAAGTTCTAAAATATGAATACAATACTTAGTTATAATAATCATAATAATTATATTTGATGTAAATTCAATATAAAAAACTTTATTAATAAATATTATTTTGATGATCGAAAAATAAATTAATAAACTATTATTAATAAGATAGATATTAATTAAAATATATTTGCAGAACCCAAAATAATTCAAAATCAAAGAAAATTATATTACTAAATAAAATTTTAAATTTTTGAAATTTTGTTTCTTTTTATAAGCTTATATTTTTTTTATAAAAATTAATTTATTTAAATTATATATGTCTCACTCATTATTATTTTGTAATTAATATTTCTATAAAAAAACTAAAAATTAATTAAAATGAATATTTAAAATTATAATGAATACAAATAAAAATGAGATTTATGATTTATTATTTAGGTTATATAGGATTAATTGTTTAAGTATTAAGGTGGTTTTGGGGTTTAAGAGTCTATAAATTTAAATGTTTAGGCATTTAGTGGTTTATAATTTTTATTTAAATAATAAAATAATAAAAAATTATTGTTGTGATTTTTTATCATTTTTGAAGGTTTATAACCTTTGAAAATATAATAATTTTTAAATTTTTTTCAAATGTAAATATAATATTTAGTTATAATAATCTTAATAATTATAAGACAATTAAATTAAATATAAGTAATTTTATTTTAAGATATTATAAATTTGATCAAATAATAAATGAATAAACTATTCTTAATAATATTGATAGCAATTAAAATATATTTGCAAAACCTATATATAATGATTCAAAATCAAAGTAAAATATATTACGAAATAATAATTTTTTGTTTTTAAATTTTTACTTCGTTTTATAAGCTTATATTTTTTTTGATTAAAAATAAATTATTAAAATTATAGTTGTCTCACTCATTATATATTTTGTAATTAATATTTCTATTAAAAATAAACTAATAAATAATTAAAATGAATATTTAAAATTATAATGAATACAAATTAAAATGAGATTTATGATTTATTATATGTGGTATCCTAGTTTAATGGTTTGATTATTTAGAAATTTTTTTGTTTAGGAGTTTATCAATTTATATTTTTAGGTATTTTTTGGTTAATAGGTTTTATTTATATAAGAAAAATAAAAAGTTTTTTTTATAGATTTTTTCTGATTTTCAAAGATTAAAACCTTTAAAAATAAAATAATTTTTAAAATTTTTTGAAATGTGAATACTATGTATAATTATATTAATCTTACTAATTATATATCATATAAATTCAATATAAACAATTTTAATGATAGATATTATAATAATGATCAAAAATTAAATTAATAAACTATTATTATTAATATAAATTTTAATTAAAATATATTTACATAACACAAAATGATTCAAAATCCAATCAAAATATATTACTAAATAATAATATTTAATTTTAAATTTTTTTTTCTTTTTATAAGCTTATATTTTTTTTTGATTAAAAATAAATTATTTAAATAATATATTTCTCACTCGAAATTTATTTTGTAATTAATTTTTCTAAAAAATTAAACTATAAATAATTAAAATGAATATTTAAAATTATAATAAATAGAAATAAAAATGAGATTTATTATTTATTAAGTAGTATATTGATGTTAAAATCTTTATGTATTTAGGGGTTTCGTGGTTTATGAGCTTACTAATTTAAGTATGTAAGCATTTAATGCTCTATAGGTTTTATTTAAAAAATAAAATAATTAAGAATTTATTTTTATTATTTTTTCTCATTTTTTAAGATTATAACCTTTGAAAATATAATAATTTTTATATTTTTTTTCAAAAGTGAATACACTATTTATTTATAATAATCATAATAATTATATATAATATAAATTCAATATAAACAATTTTATTAATAGATATTCTAATAATTATCGAAAGATAAATTTAAAATCTATTATGAATAATATTGATATTACTTAAAATAAAATATCAAAACCTAAAATGATTCAAAATCAAAGTTACTAAATAATAATTATTTGTTTTTAAATTTTTATTATTTTTATAAGCTTTCAATTTTTTGATTAAAAATAATTTTTATAAATTATATTTTTAACTCATAATTTATTGTATAATTAATACATATATAAAAATAAAAAACTAAACAATAAAAATGAATTTTTTAAAATATAATGAAAACAAATAAAAATGAAATATATTAATTATTATATAGGGTATACCGATTTAAAAGATTATCTATATAGAGGTATCAAAATTTTGTAGTTTAGTGATTTAAATGCTTAGGCATTTAGTGGTGTATAGGTTTAATTTAAATAATAGAATAACAAAGAAAACATATTTTTTTTTAATTTTTTCACATGTTCAAAGGTTATAACCTTTGAAAATATAATAATTTTAAATATTTTTTTAAAAGTAAATACAATATTTAGTTATAATAATCATTATATTTATATATCATATAAATTCAATATAGATATTTTTATTTATAAATATTCTAATAATGATGAAAATATAACATAATAATCTATTATTAATAAGATATATATCAATTAAAATATATTTACAAAACCTAAAATGATTCAGAAGCAAAGCAAAATATATTACTATACAATAATTTTTTGTTATTAATTATTTTTTTCTTTTAAAAAGTTTATCTATAATTTTTTTTACGAAAAATAATTTACATAAATTATATTTTTGTAACTCATAAATTATTATGTAATTAATATTTATATAAAAATAAACAAATAAATAATTAAAATAAATATTTAAAATTATATTAAAAAAATGAGATTTATTATTTATTATTTTGGGTATACCGGTCTAATTTAAATTAGATCTGTCTTACTAATAATTTATTTTGTATTTAATATTTATATAAAAATAAACTAAAATTTAATTAAAATAAAAATTTAAAATTATACTGAATAAAAATTAAAATGATATATATGATTTATTATTAATGTATACCAGTTTAATGGTTTAAGAATTTAGAGGTTTTGTCTTTTAAAAGTTTAGCGATTTCGGTTTTTAGGAATTTAGTGGTTTATAGGTTTTGTCTTATTTTTGATGAAAAATAATTTATATAAATTCTATTTGTCTAATTCATAATTTATTTTGTAATTAATATTTATATAAAAATAAACAAATAAATAATTATAATGAATATTTACAATTATAATGAAAAAAATAATATTGAGACTTATTATTTATTTTTTAGGGTTACCGGGTTAATATCATTATTATTTATTATTTAGGGTTTTAGTGATTTAGGAGTTATTGATTTAAGTGTTTAAGCATTTAGTTGTTTATTAATTTGATTTATACAATGAAATATCATAAAAAAAGTTTTTTTTTATTTTTTCACATTTTCAAAGTTTAAAAACTTTGAAAATATGATAATTTTAAAATTTTTTTCAAAAGTAAATTAAATATTTAGTTATAATAATCATTATATTTATATATCTTATAAATTCAATATAAACATTTTTATTGATAATTATTCTAAATATGATCAAAAAAAATATTAATAATCTATTATTAATAAGATAGATATCAATTAAAATATAATTATAAAACCAATAATTATACAAAAGCAAAGAAAATTATATTATTATAAAAATATTTTTTGTTTTTAATATTTTTTCTTTTAAAAAGTTTATCTATATTTTTTTGGACGAAAAATAATTTGTATAAATTATAATTTGCTAACTCATAATTTATTTTGTAATTAATATTTATATAAAAATAAAAAAATAAATAATTAAAATGAATGTTTAAAATTATAATGAAAAAAATAAAATGAGATTTATTATTTATTATTTATTATTTAGGATATTTCTGATTAAAAAAATTATCTATTAAGAGTTTTCGAGATTTAGAAGTTATTCATTTAAGTATTTAGGCAATTAGTGGTTTATAGGTTTTATTTAAAAAATGAAATAAAAAAAACTTATTTTTGATATTTTTTAAACTTTTCAAAGATTATATAACCTTTCAAAATATAATAATTTTAAAAATTTTAAAAAATGTGAATACAATATTTAGTAATAATAATTATTATTACAATATAAAATATAAACTAAATATAAACAATTTTATTGATAGATATTATATCAATTATCACAAAATAAATTAATAGACTATTATTAATATGATAAATATAAATTAAAATTTAATTTAAAAACTAAAATGATTCAAAATCAAAGTAAATTTTATTACTAAATAAATTTTTTTTTTGATTTTTTTCCTAATTTTATATGGTTATATTTTTTTTTGATGATGAATAAATTATTTAAATTATATTTTATCACTCATAATTTATTTTGTAATTAATATTTCAATAAATTATTTAAATTATACTTAAGGTTTACATGTTTAAATGTTTAAATATTTAGGGGCTCCGGGGCTTAGGAGTTTAGTGATTTATGTGTTTAGGTATTTAATGGTTTATAAGTTTTATTTAAACAATGATATAACAAAACTTTTTTTTTGTTATTTTTTCTCATTTTTGAAGGTTATAACCTTTGAAAATATAACAATTTTTAAAATTTTTTTAAAATGTGAATAGTATATTTAGTTATGATAATATTAATAATTATATATCATATAAATTCAATATAAACAATTATATTGATAGATATTATATTAATGATCAAATTATAAATTAATAAACTATTATAAATAAAATAGATTTTATTTAAAATATATTTGCAAAACCAAAATTTATTCAAAATCAAAGTAAAATAAATTACTAAATAATAATGTTTTTGATGTTTTGCTTCTTTTTATTAGTTTATATATTTTGTTCTTAAAAGTATATTATTTAAATTATATTTTTCTGCAACATAATAGATTTTGTAATTTATAATTCAATAAAAATAAACTAAAAAATAATTAAAATAAATATTTAAAATTATAATGAATAGAAATAAAATGAGAATTTATTATTTATTATTCAATATATACAATTTTATTGGTTTAAATATTTAGGTGTTTTGGGGTTTAGTGACTTATAGTTTTTATTTAAAGAATGAAAAAACAAAAAAATTAATTTTTTGATTTTTTTTTAATTTTTCAAGGTTATAACCATTGAAAAATTAATAATTTTTAATTTTTTAAAATGTGAATATAATATTTAGTAATAATAATCTTAATAATTATATATAATGTAAACTCAATATAAATAATTTTATTAATATATATTATAATAAAGATCAATAAAAAATTAATAAACAATTATTAATAAGAATGATATAAATTAAAATAAAATTGCAGAATCTAAAATGATTCAAAATCAAAATAAAATATATTACTAAATAATAAATTTTAGTTCGTAAAATTTTGACTCTTTTTATAAGCATATATCTTTTTTTAATGAAAAATAAAATATTTAAATTAGATCTCTCTCACTTATATTTTATTTTGTAATTAATATTTCTATAAAGATAAACTGATAGATAATTAAATTAAAATTTAAAATTATACTGAATAAATATTAAAATAAGATTTTTTATTTATTATTAATGTGTACCAATTCAATAGTTTATGTTAAAAGTTTAGTCGTTTAAAAGTTTAACGATTTATGTTTTTAGGCATTTAGTGGTTTTTATGTTTTATTTAAACAATGAAATAACAAAAAAAATTATGTAATTGTTTGTAATTTTCATAGGTTATAAGATTTGAAAATATAATAATATTTAACATTTTTTCAAATGCGAATACAATATTTAGTTATAATAATTTTAATAATTATATATCATATAAATTCAATATAAATAATTTTATTGATAGATATTATAATAATGATCAAAAATTAAATTAATAAACTATTAATAATAAGAAAGATATTAATTAAAAAATATTTGCAAAACCCAAATTGATTCAAAATTAAAGTAAAAAATATTCATGGATAATAATTTTTAATTTTTAAAATTTTACTTCTTTTATAAGCATATATATATTTTTTGATTAAAAATAAATTATTTAAATTATATTTGTCGTACTCATAATTTATTTTGTAATAAATATTTCTATAAAATAAACATATAAATAATTAAAATGAATATTTAAAATAATAATTAATAATTTGAAATAAAAATTAGATTTCTTAATTATTAAGTAGTTTATATCAGTTTAATGGTTTATGTATTTAGGCATTATGATTCGTAGGAATTTACTAATTTTACTGTGTATGCATTTAGAGGTTTATAGGTTTTATTTAAAAATTAAAATAACACAATATTTATTTTTATTATTTTTTGATATTTTCAAAGGTTATAACCTTTGAAAATATAATAATTTTTAAATTTTTTTCAAATGTGAATTCAATATTTAGTTATAATAATCATTATATTTATATATCATATAAATTCAATATAAACAATATTATTGATAAATATTCTAAAAATGATCAAATAATAAATTAATAATATATTATTAATAAGATAGATATCAATTAAAATATAATCAAAAACCTAAAATGATTCAAAAGAAATCAAAATATATTACTATATAATAATTTAATGTTTTGGAATTTTTTTTTCTTTTAAAATGTTTATCCATATTATTTTGATGAAAAATAATTTATATAAATTATATTTGTCAAAATCATAATTTATTTTTTAATTAATATTTATATAAAAATAAACAAATAAATAATTAAAATGAATATTTAAAATTATATTGAAAAAATAATATTGAGATTTATTCTTTATTATTTTGGGTATACAAGTATAATTTAAATTAGATCTGTCTTGCTAATAATTTATTTTGTAATTAATATTTCTATAAAAATAAACAGATAAATAATTAAAAGAAAAATTTTAAATTATACTGAATAAAAATTAAAATGAGATTTATGAATTATTATTAATATATACCAGTTTAATATTTTAAGTATTAAGAGGATTTTTCGTTTATGACTTTAGTGATTTATGTGTTTAGGTATTAAGTGGTTTATAGCTTTTATTTAAACAATAAAATAACAAAAAACTTATTTTTGATATTTTTTCACATTTTCAAAGGTTATAACCTTTGAAAATATAATAATTTTATAATTTTTTAAAAATGTGAATATAATATTTAGTAATAATAATCATTATAATTATATATAATATAAACTAAATATAAACAATTTTATTGATAGATATGATATCAATTATCAAAAAATAAATTAATATGCTTTAATTAATATGATAGATATAAATTAAAATATAATTAAAAAACCTGAAATGATTCAAAATCCAAGTAAAATCTAAAAAAACAAAATAATTTTTTATTTGTGTTTGCTTCTTTTTATAAGCTTATATTTTTTTTGATGAAAAATAAATTATTTAAATTATATTTAAGGTTTATGAGTTTAAAGTTTTAAGTATTTTGGGGCTTTAGTGTTTAGGAGTTTATAAATTTAATTGTTTAGGTATTTAGTGGTCTATAAGTTTTATTTAAACAATGATATAACAAAAAAATTATTTTTATTTTTTTTTTCTAATTTTTGAAGGTTATAACCTTTGAAAATATAAAAATTTCTAAATTTTTTTCAAATGTAAATATAATATTTAGTTATAATAATCTTAATAAATATAAGTCATTTAAATTAAATATAAATAATCACATTGCTAGATATTATAATAATGATCAATAATATAATTAATAAACTATTATTAATAAGATAGATATTATTTAAAATATATATTCAAAATCTAAATTTATTCAAAACCAAACTATATATTACCAAATAATAATTTTTTTTTAATATTTTGCTTTTTTTATAAGTTTATATTTTTGTTATTAAAAATAAATTATTTAAATTATATTTGTCTTCCTCATAAATTATTTTGTAATTTATAATTCTATAAAAAAAACTAATAAATAAATAAAATAAATATTTAAAATTATAATGAATACAAATAAAATTGAGATTTATTATTTATTATTCAGGATATAATTGTTTAATGGTTTAAGTATTTGGGTATTTTTGGGTTTAGTCATTTAAGTGTTTAAGCCTTAAATTATTTTTTCTAATTTTCGAAGGATATAACCTTCGAAAATATAATAATTTTTAATTTTTTTTTAAATGTGAATATAATTTTTAGTTATAATAATCTTGATAATTATATTCAATATAAAATCAATATAAATAATTTTATTAATAGATATTATAATAATGATCATTAAATAAATTAATAAACTATTATTAATTAGAATGATATAAATTAAAATATAATTGCAAAATCTAAAATTATTCAAAATTAAATTAAAATAAATTACTAAATAATAATATTTTGTTTTAAAAATTTTGCCTCTTTTTATGATCTTATATTTTTTTGATGAAAAATAAATAATTTATATTATATTCATCTCACTAATAATTTTTTTGTAATTAATATTTCTATAAAAATAAACTATTAATAATTAAAACAAATAATTAAAATTATAATGAATACTAATAAAAATTAGAATTATTATTTATTATTTAGAGTATACTAATTTAAAGGCTTATGTATATGTGGGCTTCGGGGTCTAGAAGTTTATTCATTAAGAATTTAGATATTTTTTGGTTTATAGATTTTATTTAAAAAATCTAATAACAAAAAATTAATTTTTTTATTTTTTCTTATTTTCAAAAGTTATAACCTTTGAAACTTAATAATTTTTAAATTTTTTTAAAATGTGAAAATATTATTTTGTTATAATAATCTAAATAATTTTATATTATTTAAATTCAATATAAATAATTTTTTTATAGATATTATATTGATGAAAATAAAATAAATAAATAAACAATTATTAATAAGATATATATTAAATAAAATTTATCTGCAAAACCTAAAATGATTCAAAATCAAAGTAAAATATATTAATAAGATAGATATTAAAAAAAACTATTATTAATAAGATAAAATATACAGGTTTAAAAGATTATATATTTAGGAGTTTTGGGATTTAAGAATTTAGTGATTTATGTGTTTAGGCATTTAGTAGTTTATAGGTATTATTTAAAAAATAAAATAACAAAAAAATTTTTTTTTGTTATTTGTTCTGATAAGTTAAGGATATAACCTTTGAAACTATAACAATTTTAATTTTTTTTTAAATGTGAATACTACATTTAGTTATGATAATCTTAATAATTATATATCAGGTAAATTTAATATAAACAATTATATTGATATATATTATAATAAATGATCATACAAAAGATTAATAAACAATTATTAATGAGATAAATATTGTTTAAAATATATTTACAAAACCTAAAATGATTCAAAATCAAAGTGAAATATTTTACTAAATATTAATTTTAAATTTTTAAATTTTTGTATCCATTTATAAGCTTATATATTTTTTGATGAAAAATTAATTATAAAAATTATATTTGTCTCACTATTATTTTATTTTTTAATTTATATTTCTATAAAAATAAACTAATAAATAATTAAAATATATATATATAATTATAATGAATACTAATAAAAATGAGATTTATGATTAATTATTTAGGGTATACCTATTTATTAGTTTAAGTTTATTGTGGTTTTGGGGTTAATGAGTTTATTGAATTATATGTTTACACATTTAGGTGTTTATAGGTTTTATTTAATCAATGAAATAACAAAAAATTTATTTTTATGAATTTTCATGATTTTCAAAGGTTATAACCTTTGAAAATATAATAATTTTTTAATAGTTCTAAAATATGAATACAATACTTAGTTATAATAATCTTTATAATTATTTTTGATGTAAATTCAACAAAAAAAATTTTATTAATATATATTATTTTGATGATCAAAAAATAAATTAATAAACTATTATTAATAAGATATATTTTAATTAAAATATATTTGCAGAACCCTTTATAATTCAAAATCAAAGTAAATTATATTACTAAATAAAATTTTAAAATTTTGAAATTTTGTTTATTTTTATAAGGTTATATTTTTATTCATAAAAAATAATTTATTTAAATTATATATGTCTCACTCATTTTTTATTTTGTGATTAATATTTTTTAAAAAATAAACTAAAAAATAATTAAAATGAATATTTAAAATTATAATGAATACAAATAAAAATGTGATTTATTATTTATTATTTAGGTTATATAGGTTTAAAGGTTTAAGTATTTAGGGGGTTTTGAGGTTTAGGAGTCTAGAGATTTAAATATTTAGGCATTTGTTGGTTTATAAGTTTTATTTAAATAATAAAATAAAAAAATTATTTTTGTGATTTTTTATCATTTTTGAAGGTTATAACCTTTCAAATTATAATAATTTTTAAATTTTTTTCAAATGTAAATATAATATTTCGTTATAATAATCTTAATAATTATAACACATTTAAATTCAATATAAGTAATTTTATTGTTATATATTATAAAATTGATCAAATAATAAATTAATAAACTATTCTTAATAAGATTGATAGCAATTAAATTAGAATTGCAAAACCTATCTATAATTATTCAAAATCAAAGTAAAATATATTACTAAATAATAATTTTTTATTTTTAAATTTGTACTTCTTTATGTAAGCTTATATTTTTTTTTTGATTAAAAATAAATTATTAAAATTATAATTGTCTCGCTCATTATTTATTTTGTAATTAATATTTCAATAAAAAATAATCTAATAAATAATTAAAATGAATATTTAAATTATAATGAATACAAATTAAAATGAGATTTATGATTTATTATATGTGGTATACCAGTTTAATTGCTTGATTATTTGGGAGTTTTGTCATTTAGGAGTTTATCAATTTATGTTTTTAGGTATTTAGTGGGTTATAGATTTTATTTATATAATAAAAATAAAAATATTTTTTAGATTTTTTCTGATTTTTAATGGTTATAACCTTTAAAAATAATATAATTTTTAAAATTTTTTGAAATGTGAATACTATGTATAATTATATTAATCTTACTAATTATATATCATATAAATTCAATATAAATAATTTTAATGATAGATATTATAATAATGATCAAAAATTAAATTAATAAATTATTATTAATAATATAAATATTAATTAAAATATATTTACATAACATACAATGATTCAAAATCAAAACAAAATATATTACTAAATAATAATATATAATTTTTAAATTTTTCCTTCTTTTTATAAGCTTATATTTTTTTTTGATTAAAAATAAATTATTTAAATAATATTTGTCTCACCTCAAATTTATTTTGTAATTAATTTTTCTAAAAAATTAAACTATAAATAATTAAAATAAATATTTAAAATTATAATAAATAGAAATAAAAATGAGATTTATTATTTATTAAGTAGTATATAGATGTTAAAATCATTATGTATTTAGGGGTTTCAAGGTTTATGAGCTTATTAATTTAAGTATGTAAGCATTTAATGGTCTATAGATTTTATTTACAAAATAAAATAACTAAAAATTTATTTTTATTATTTTTTCTTATTTTTTAAGATTATAACCTTTGAAAATATAATAATTTTTAAATTTTTTTCAAAAGTGAATACAAAATTTATTTATAATAATCATAATAATTATATATCATATAAATTCAATATTAACAATTTTATTGATAGATATTCTAATAATTATCAAAAAATAAATTAAAAATCTATTATGAATAAGATTGATATTACTTAAAATATAATATCCAAACCTACAATGATTCAAAATCAAAGCAAAATATATTACTAAATAATAATTATTTAATTTTAAATTTTTATTGTTTTTATAAGCTTATCAATATTTTGATTAAAAATAATTTTTATAAATTATATTTTTAACTCATAATTTATTTTATAATTAATATATATATATAAATAAAAAACTAAACAATCAAAATGAATTTTTTAAATTATAATGAAAACTAATAAAAATGAAATTTATTAATTATTATTTTGGGTATACCAATTTAAAGGATTATCTATATAGAGGTATCATAATTTTGTAGTTTAGTGATTTAAATACTTAGGAATTTAGTGGTGTATATATTTTATTTAAACAAAAGAATAACAAATAAAAAATATTTTTTTTATTTTTTAACAATTTCAAAGGTTATATCCTTTGAAAAAAATAATATTTTTAAATTTTTTTTAAAAAGTGAATACAATTTTTAGTCATAATAATCATTATATTTATATATCATATAAATTCAATATAAACATTTATATTGATAAATATTCTAATAATGATGAAAAAATAACTTAATAATTTATTATTAATAGGATAGATATCAATTAAAATATAATTACAAAACCTAAAATGATTCAGAAGCAAAGCAAAATAATTACTATATTATAATTTTTTGTTTTTAAATTTTTGTTTCTTTTAAAAAGTATATCTATAATTTTTTGATGAAAAATAATTTAAATAAATTATATTTGTGTAACTCATAAATTATTTTGTAATTAATATTTATATAATAATAAACAAATATATACTTAAAATGAATATTTAAAATTATAATTAAAAATAATGAGATTTATATTTATTATTTAGGATATACCGGTCTAATTTAAATTAGATCTGTCTCACTAATAATTTATTTTGTATTTAATATTTATATAAAAATAAACTGAAATTTAATTAAAATAAAAATTTAAAATTATGCTGAATAAAAATAAAAATGATATTTATGATTTATTATTATTGTATAGTAGATTAATGTTTTAAGTATCTAGAGGTTTTGTCATTTATGAGTTTAGTGATTTAGGTTTTTAGGCACTTAGTGGTTTATTGGTTTTATTTAACTAATAAAATAACAAAAAAAAATTTGTAATTTTTTTTTCATTTTCATAGGTTATAACCTTTGAAAATATAATAATATTTAAAATTTTTTGAAATGTGAATATAATATTTAGTTATAATAATATTAATAATTATATATGATATAAATTCAATATAAATAATTTTATTGATAGATATTATAATAATGATCAAAAATTAAATTAATAAAATATTAATAATAAGATATATATTAATTAAAAGATATTTACAAAACCCAAATTGATTCAAAATTAAAGTAAAATATATTACTGGATAATAATTTTTAATTTTTTAATTTTTACTTATTTTACAAGCGTATATTTTTTTTTGATTAAAAATAAATTATTTAAATTATATTTGTCGCACTCATAATTTATTTTATAATAAATATTTCTATAAAATTAAACTAATAAATAATTAAAATGAATATATAAACAATAATAAATATAAATTAAAATTAGATTTTGTAATTATTATGTATTATATAGCAGTTTAATGGTTTATGTATTTAGGTATTATGGGGTTTAGGTGTTTACTGATTTAATTGTGTATGCATTTAGTGGTTAATAGGTTTTATTTAAAAAATAAAATAACAAACATTTACTTTTATTATTTTTTGATATTTTAAAGGTTATAACCTTTGAAAATATAATAATTTTTAAAATTTTTTAAAAAGTGAATTCAATATTTAGTTATAATAAACAATATATTTATATATCATATTTAAACATAAACAATTTTAGTGATAAATATTCTAAAAATGATTAAAAAATAAATTAAAAATAAATTAAAAATCTATTATTAATAAGAACGATATCAATTAAAATATAATTAAAAAACCATTAATTATTCACAAGCAAAACAAATTATATTATTAAATTATCAATTAAAATATTTTTTAATCTTTTGTTTTATATAATAATTTAGGATATATATGATTAAAAAAATTATATATTTAGGTTTTCGAGATTTAGAAGTTTTTCATTTAAGTATTTCAACATTTAGTGGTTTATAGGTTTTATTTAAACAAAGAAATAACAAATATATTATTTTTGATATTTTTTCAAATTTTCAAAGTTATAACCTTTGAAAATATAATAATATTAAAATTTTTTAAAAATGTGAATACAATATTTAGTAATAATAATTATTATTACAAAATATAATATAAACTATATAGAAACAATTTTATTGATAGATATTATATCAATTATCAAAAAATAAATTTATAAACTATTATTAATATTATAGATATTAATTAAAATTTAATTACACAAACTAAAATGATTAAAAATCAAAGTAAATTTATTACTAAATAATAATTTTTTATTAGTTTTTGCCTCATTTTATAAGATTAAATATTTTTTTGATGAAAAATAAATTATTTAAATTATATTTATATCACTCATAATTTATTTTGTAATTAATATTTCAATAAATTATTTAAATTATATTTAAGTTTACGAGTTTAAAGGTTTAAGTATTTAGGGGCTTCGGGGCTTAGGAGTTTAAAGATTTATGTGTTTAGGTATTTAACGGTTTATAAGTTTTATTTAAACAATGATATAACAAAAAACTTATTTTTTGTTATTTTTTCTCATTTTTAACGGTTATAACCTTTGAAAATATAACAATTTTTAAATATTCTTTAAATGTGAATACTATATTTAGTTTTGATAATATTAATAATTATATGCCATATAAATTCAATATAAATAATTATATTGATAGATATTATATTAATAATCAAAAAATAAATTACTAAACTATTATAAATAACATAGATATTATTTAAAATATATTTGCAAAACCTAAATTTATTCAAAATCAAAGTAAAATATATTACTAAAAAATAATGTTTTTGAAGTTTTGCTTCTTTTTATAAGTATATATTTTTTATTCTTAAAAGTATATTATTTAAATTATATTTGTCTTCCTCATAATATATTTTGTAATTTATAATTCGATAAAAATAAAATAAGAAATACTTAAAATGAATATTTAAAATTATAATGAATACAAATAAAAGTGAGATTTATTATTTATTATTCAGGATATACAGTTTTAATGATTTTGGTATTTATGTGTTTTGGGGTTTAGTGATTTAAGTGTTTATGCCTTGAGTGATTTATAGTTTTTATTTAAAGAATGAAAAAACAAAAAATTTAATTTTTTGTTTTTTTTTAATTTTTGGAGGTTATAACCTTTAAAAAATATAATAATTTTTAATTTTTTTTAAATGTGAATATAATATTTAGTTATAATAATCTTAATAATTATATATAATGTAAACTCAATATAAATAATTTTATTAATAGATATTATAATAATGATCAATAAATAATTAATAAACTATTATTAAAAAGAATTATATAAATTAAAATTTAAATGCAAAATCTAAAATGGTACAAAATCAAAATAAAATATTTTACTAAATAATAAATTTTTGTTTTTAAAATTGTGCTTATTTTTATAAGCTTATATTTTTTTTGATGAAATATAAATTATTTAAATTATATCTGTCTCACTAATAATTTATTTTGTTATTAATATTTCTATAAAAATAAACTGATAAATAATTAAAATAAAAATTTAAAATTATACTGAATAAAAATTAAAATGAGATTTATGATTTATTATTAATGTATACCAATTTAATAGTTTAAGTATTAATAGGTTTTGTCGTATAGGTGTTTAGCTATTCATGTTTTTAGGCATTTAGTGGTTTATAGGTTTTATTTAAACAATAAAATAACAAAAAAAATTTGTAATTTTTGGTTATTTTGATAGGTTATAACCTTTGAAAATATACTAATATTTAAATTTTTTTGAAATGTGAATACAATATTTAGTTATAATAATTTTAATAATTATATATCATATAAATTCAATATAAATAATTTTTTTGATAGATATTATAATAATGATCAAAAATTAAATTAATAAACTATTAATAATAAGATATATATTAATTAAAAAATATTTACAAAACCCAAATTGATTCAAAATTAAAGTAAAAAATATTATTGGATAATAATTTTTAATTTTTTAATTTTTACTTCTTTTATAAGCGTATATATTTTTTTTTCTTAAAAATAAATTATTTAAATTATATTTGGCGCACTCATAATTTATTTTGTAATAGAAATTTATATAAAAATAAACTAATAAATAATTAAAATGAATATTTAAAATTATAATAAATTGAAATAAAAATTAGATTTTTAATTATTAAGTAGTATATAGCGGTTTAATTGTTTATGTATTTAGGCATTATGTGCTTTAAAAGTTTACTGATTTAATTGTGTATGCATTTATTGGTTTAAAGGTTTTATTTAAAAATTAAAATAACAAAATAATTATTTATATTATTTTTTTATATTTTCAAATGTGATTACCTTTGAAAATATAATAATTTTTAACTTTTTTTCAAATGTGAATTCAATATATAGTTATAATTATCATTATATTTATATATCATATAAATTCAATATAAACAATATTATTGATAAATATTCTAATAATGATCAAAAAATAAATTAATAACCTATTATTAATAAGATAGATATCAATTAAAATATAATTACGATACCTATAATGATTCAGAAGCAAAACAAATTATATTACTATATAATAATTTTTTGTTTTTAATTTTTTTTTCTTTTAATAAGTTTATCTATATTTTTTTTGATCAAAAATAATTTATATAAATTAATTTGTGTAACTCATAATTTATTTTTTAATTATTATTTATATAAAAATAAACAAATAAATAATTAAAATGAATATTTAAAATTATAATGAAAAAAAAAGAGATTTATTCTTTAATATTTATGGTATACCAGTTTAATTTAAATTATAACTATATCACTAATATTATTTTTTGTAATTAATATTTCAATAAAAATAAATAGATAAATACTTAAAATAAAAAATTTAGGAGTTTAGTCACTTTAGTATTTAGTCATTTAGCTGTTTATAGGTTTTATATAAAAAATAAAATAACAAAAACTTTATTTTTGTTATTTTTTATCATTTTTGATGCTTATAAAGTTTGAAAATATAATGATTTTTAAATTTATTTTTGAAAAGTGAATAAAATATTAAGTTATAATAATCATAATAATTATATATCATATAAATTCAATATAAACTATTTTATTAATATTTATTATAATAATGTTCATAAAAAAGTAATAACCAATTATTAATAAAATAAATATTGTTTAATATATATTTGCAAAGCCAAAAATGACTCTAAATCAAAGTAAAATATTTTACTAAATATTAATTTTAAATTTTTAAATTTTTGTATCCATTTATAAGCCTATATATTTTTTTGAAGAAAAATAAATTATTTAAATTATATTTGTCTCACTAATAATTTATTTTTTAATTTATATTTCTATATAATTAAACTAAAAAAAAATTAAAATGTATATTTAAAATTATAATGAATACTAATAAAAATGAGATTTATTATTTATTATTTAGGGTATAACTATTTAATTGTTTAAGTTTTTTGTGGTTTTGGGGTTAAAGAGTTTATTGATTTATATGTTTATACATATATAATAAATCTCATTTTTATTAGTATTCATTATAATTTTAAATATTCAATTTATTTTTTTTTAGTTTATTTTTATAGAAATATTAATTACAAAATAAATAATGAGTGAGAGATATATAATTTAAATAAATTATTTTTTATAAAAAAAATATAAGCTTATAAAAATAAACAAAATTTCAAAAATTTAAAATTTTATTTAGTAATATATTTTACTTTGATTTTGATTTATTTTAGGTTCTGCAAATATATTTTAATTAATATCCGTCTTATTAATAATAGTTTATTAATTTATTTGTTGATCATCAAAATAATATATATTAATAAAATTTTTTATATTGAATTTACAACAAATATAATTATTAAGATTATTATAATTAAGTATTGTATTCATATTTTCGAACTATTAAAAAATTATTATATTTTCAAAGGTTATAACCTTTGAAAATCACGAAAATTCAAAAAAATAAATTTTTTGTTATTTCATTGATTAAATAAAACCTATAAATCAATAAATAAAACCTATAAATCAATAAATAAAACCTAAATGTGCAAACATATAAATCAATAAACTCATTAACCCCAAAACCACAATAAACATAAACCATTAAATAGGTATACCCTAAATAATAAATCATTAATCTCATTTTTATTAGTATTCATTATAATTTTATATATACATTTTAATTATTTATTAGTTTATTTTTATAGAAATATAAATTAAAAAATAAATTAATAGTTAGACAAATATAATTTAAGTAACTTAATTTTCAACAAAAAATATATAAGCTTATAAATGGATACAAAAATTTAAAAATTTAAAATTAATATTTAGTAAAATATTTCACTTTGATTTTGAATCATTTTAGGTTTTGTAAATATATTTTAAACAATATTTATCATTTTAATAATTGTTTATTAATCTTTTGTATGATCATTATTATAATATATACCAATATAATTGTTTATATTGAATTTACATGATATATAATTATTAAGATTATCATAACTAAATATAGTATTCACATTTAAAAAAAATTTAAAATTTGTTATAGTTTCAAAGATTATATTAAATTTTTTGTTATTTTATTTTCTAAATAAAACCTATAAACCACTAAATGCTAAGGGTGCTAATCGGACGGGACGGGATGGGGATTGCATATCCCCTGTCCCTTTCCACAGTTCGGAGATTTTTTTTTGAAGATCCAGTTCCGTTCCATAGGTTTAAAATTTCGGGATGGGACGGGATAGAGATCGGGGATTTTGGGTAGCAGAAAACGGTTCCGGGACGGAACGGAGTTCAGACATTTTTTTCAATTTATTTTTTTCAAACCGGCCAAGTTAGTTCTTGTCGAAACCTTTTTTTGTACCATTTATCATTCCTTAGTTATGTATCTTTCAAACTCAAATTGGGCCAATTTTGTTTTGTGAAATAGGCTGAATACCGCAAACGAGTTCCATTACCTTCTCAAAAGCTTTGATGTGCAGAAAAGGATAGAAATGTTAAATAGAACGAGATCGAGTTGTGTGCTTAATTAGGTTCTTTGTTTTTTCACATGTTGGCTTTGTTTAGCCGAGTTAAAGTTAACCATAATAGCAATACTATATTTTTTAAACAATTACTTAAAATATTAAGAAATAACTAAAGATGACCACAAACATTCGTAGCAGCAATTACTACTTAAGTAATTGCTAAAATTAGGCAGCTTAATATAAAAAAAATTACAACTAATAACAACCATGATAATAATCATTTCAAAGGTCCGTCCCGGGACAACAACGAAAATCCAAACCCAATTAATTATCTCTTCTACAACTCTTCCCTTTTCTTCCTCTACTGTAGAAGGACAACTAAAGATGAAAACGTGTTAATCATGTAGACATAAATTTCTAAGATGAAAGAGTAATAAATAACAAAATATTACCTTATAAAATTTAATAAAGCCACTCTAAATTTAGTTGGCCAACTATAGTTGGAAGAATATTTGGATCTTGAGACCCCTCTGAAAATTGTAATTGAACCATATATTTATTAAATTGAATGAATAAAATAAGTAAATGTGAAATTAAAATTTACAAAATTTGTATCCTAACCTGATTCATTATCATCAAGGTCTTGAACTAATTCTTCAATTTCAATAGGTTTGTATGAGCTTCTCAACCAATCTTGTAGACATATGAGAACTTCAGTTGTAATAGGTGTTAAAGAAATCCTAAATTTATCTAAAGTTCTCCCTCCAGTGCTAAATGTAGATTCTTAGGCCACAGCAGATGCTTGGATAGCAAATACATCCCTTGCTACATTTTCCAAAGAAGGATACTCAACCTCATTTACCTTCCACAAGTTTAGAAGATCAAAATCAATTCTATTTTTTTCAAGTTTGTCCTCCAAGTACCTATCCAACTCTTCCAAAGCTGCAACTTCTTGTTCTTTCTCCAATTCAACAAAAAAATCATCAACATAAGTATCACTACCATTAAAGAAATCATCATTTTTATTCAACACAGTAGAAGAGAAATCATCTTCTTTTGATTCATCTTCATTTAAATATTTATAATCATTCATCATCTCATTTAAAGCATTTATAACCTTTTTCACCAAATTTTTAGCCAATTCCTCTCTATATTGCTAAGTGTACTTAACCTTGAGATATTTGAGCTTATATCTAGGATCCATCACAACTACTACAAAAAGCATAGTATTTGTTGACTGAAGAGAACCCCAATATGTGTTGTATTTATGCCTCATTTTCATACCCATTTCAGACACCATTTATCTCTAATATTTTCACAAAGCTCAATTTTTTTTCGAAATTCAAATAATATTAGGAAAATAAACACTAGAGGTATAATATTATGAGCCAGAAAATTTACAAGTAACCTCATAAAAAGTATTCAAGAAACAAGCCAAAATTTTGGCATTTGTTCAGTCTCTCTCAGTTGAAACATTTGAACAAAGTCCTTCAAAGACTTTTTGTCTTTGTCCTTTAACTTATCAAATTCTTTTTGATATTTTATATCAGTTTGTATCATCAAATAAGTTAAATTCCATCTTGTAGGAAAATCTAATTGCAATGAAGTTCCATATGTCAAGTTTGCTTCTTCAACACATAACTTAAACATATCTAATCTTTTAGGACTGCTCCTCACATATTTCACCACACCTCTAATTTTTTAAAAAGCACCCTAAACTACTGCAATGCCATCTCTGACAATTATGTTTAGGATATGAGCACAACATCTCATATGAAAATGCTCGCCTTTCATAGGTACAACACTTTTCTTCACCAGCCTTTTTTTCAATTGTTCTACTACAACATCATTATTTGATGCATTGTCAACAGTAATGCACATCAACTTTCTCAAACCCCATTCATTCATGCAAAACTCAATAGCATTTCTAATATTAACACCAGAATGACTTTTAATTACACAAAAGTTCAAAAGCCTTTTATGCATATTCCATTGAGAATCAATGGAATGAACAGTCATACATATATAAGACAAATTTTGAATGCTAGTCCAAGTGTTGGTAGTCAATGAAACTCTACAACAATGAGATGATTTGCTATCAAATAATTTCTTCTTTTCCTTTCCAAACAAAGAAAAACTGACTGTAACATATTTGGCCCACTCATTTGGCCCAACCACAACACCACAACCAATACTCAACAAAACTGACCGAGACAATAATAATAATTAATCACTATATTTTCGTTTGAAAAACAAACCAAAAGGCTGGTGGCATCTGAGACACGGTGGAGGCAACTAGAAGTGCGACGGACAAGGGCTGTACCTAACTGAACATGGCTAGAACGGCGTGAGGTGGCCTGGAACTCGTAGGAACAGCAATAGGGGCGTCGGAATTGGATGGGCAGTAGTGGAATTGGTGGCATCTTCATGTTATAATATATATATATATATTTTCTTGGTTCTAGTATAGATAGTTTAGGACAGGATGATTATTGGGATGGATATTGGTTAAGATTACGAACCATCCCAACAGAAAAAATACGTGATAGAACGGGACGGGAAAAGTCAAAGTCAACGGATTTTCTTAGTCCCGATTCTTTCGAGAAAAGACTTCGGGTCGGGTCGTGAATCTCCGAGTCCCGTGAGCAGCCCTACTAAATGCATATAAAGTTAAATTAGTAAACTACCATTAAACTCCTAAATACTACTTAATAATTAATAAATCTAATTTTTTTTTGATATTTATTATATTTTTAACTATTCATTTTAATTATTTATTAGTTATATTTATTTAGAAATATTTATTACAAAATAAATTATGAGTCGGACAAATATAATTTAAATAATATATTATTTATCTAATAAAAACATACGCTTATAAAAGAAGTATAAATTTAAAAATTAAAAAGTTTTATCAAGTAATATAAGTTAGTTTAATTTTGAATCAATTTGTGTTTTGTAAATATTTTTTAATATCTTTTTTAATATTAATAGTTTATAAATTTAATTTTTGATCATTATTATAATATCTATCAATAAAATTATTTATATTAAATTTATATGATATATAATTATTAATATTATTATAACAAAATATTGTATTAAAATTTCAAAAAATTTTAAATATTATTATATTTTAAAATATTATAACCTATGAAAATGATAAAAAATTATATATCTTTTTTTGTTATTTTATTTTTTTAAATAAAACCTATAAACCACTAAAAACTTAAAAACATAAATCGCTAAACTCCTAACGACAAAACCTCTAAATATACTAATCATTAAACAGGTATACATTAATAATAAATCATAAATCTCATTTTAATTATTATTCAGTATAATTTTAAATTTTTATTTTAATTATTTATCAATTTATTTTATAGAAAATATTAATTACAAAAAAAATTATTATTGAGACAAATCTAATTTAAATTAAATCGGTATCCCTAAATAATAAATGATAAATCTCATTTTTTTATTATAATTTTAAATATTCATTTTAATTATTTATTTGTTTATTTATATATAAATATCAATTACAAAATAAATTGAGGTAGACAAATATAATTTATATAAATTATTTTTGATCAAAAAATTATTGATAAAATTTTTAAAGGAAAAAAAAATTTCAAAACAAAAAATTATTATATAGTAATATATTTTGTTTTTCTTCTGAATCATTTTAGGTTTTGTAACTATATTTTAATTGATATTTATCTTATTAATAATATATTATTAATTTATTTTTTGAACATTATTAGAATATTTATCAATAAAATTATTTATATTGAATTTATATGATATATAAATATAATAATTATTATAACTAAATATTGTATTCACATTTAAAAAAAATTTAAAAATTATTATATTTTCAAAGGTTATAACCTTGGAAAATATCGAAAAATAATAAAAAAAAATTTTTATTGTATTATTTTTTTAATAAAACCTATAAACCACTAAATGCATACAGAGTTAAATAAGTAAACTTCTAAACCTCATAATGCCTAAATACATAAACCACTAAACCACTATATACTACTTAATAATTAATAAATCTAATTTTTATTTCTATTTATTATAATTTTAAATATTCATTTTAATTATTTATTAGTTTATTTTTATAGAAATATTTATTACAAATTAAATTATGAGAGCGACATATATATTTTATTTAATTTATTTCTAATCAAAAAAAATAAATGCTTATAAAAGAAGTAAAAATTTAATAATTAAAAATTATTATCTAGTAATATATTTTACTTTAATTTTGAATCAATTTGGGTTTTGTAAATATTTTTTAATTAATATCAAACTTTTTCTTAATAGTTTATTAATTTAAATTTTGATCATTATTATACTATCTATCAATAAAATTGTTTATATTAAATTTATATGATATATAATTATTAATATTTTTATAACTAAATATTGTATTCACATTTCAAAAAATTTTAAATATTATTATATTTTCAAAGGTTATAACCTATGAAAATGAGAAAAATTTACAAAATTTTTTGTTATTTTATTGTTTAAATAAAACCTATAAACCACTAAATGCCTAAAAACATAAATTGCTATACTCATAAATGACAAAACCTTTAAATACTTAAACTATTAAACAGGTGTACATTAGTAAAAAATCATAAATCTCAATTTAATTTTTATTAATTATAATTTTAAATTTTTATTTTAATTATTTATCAGTTTATTTTTATAGAAATATTAATTACAAAATAAATTATTAGTGAGACTGATCTAATTTAAATAATTTAGTTTTCATCAAAAAAATAAATATCCATATAAAATGAGGCAAAATTTTAAAAACAAAAATTTATTTTTTAGTTATATATTTTATTTTTATTTTGAATCATTTTAGATTTTGGAATAATATTTTATTTTATATCATTCTTATTAATAATAGTTTATTAATTTTCAATTGATCATTATTATAATATCTATTAATAAAATTATTTATATTGAGTTTACATTATATATAATTATTAAGACTATTATTACTGAATATAATATTCACATTTAAATAAAATTAAAAATTATTATAATTTCAAAGGTTATAACCTTCTGAAATTAAAAAAAAAATCAAAAATTTAAATTTTTTATTTTTTCATTCTTTAAATAAAAACTATAAATCACTAAAGTCCTAAACACTTAATCACTAAACCACAAATATCTAAATACTTAAACCATTAAACTAGTATATCCTAAATAATAAATAATAAATCTTTATTTTATTTGTATTCATTTACTTTAAATATTTATTTTAATTATTTATTAGTTTATCTTTATAGAATTATAAATTAAAAATTATTTATGAGGAAGATAAATATAATTTAAATAATTTACTTTTAATAAAAAAAAAATATAAACTTATAAAAAGAAACAAAACTTCAAAGAAAGTATTATTTTGTAATATATTTTACTTTGATTTTGAATAACTTTACGTTTTGCAAATATATTTAAAATAAAATCTATCTTTTTAATAATAGTTTATTAATTTATTTTATGATCATTAATATAATATCTATCAATATAATTGTTTATATTGAATTTACATGATATATAATTATTAAGATTATCATAACTAAATAAAGTATTCACATATAAAAAAACATTAAAAATTGTCATATTTTCAAAGGTTATATAACCTTCAAAAATGATAAAAAATAACAAAAATAAATATTTTTATATAATTGTTTAAATAAAAGTTAGAAACCATTAAATGCCTAAATACAAAAATCTCTAAACTCTTAAACCCCGAATCCCCTAAATACTCAAACCTTTAAACTCGTAAACCTTAAATATAATTTAAATAATTTAGATAAATATTAATTATAAAATAAATTATAAGGGATACAAATATAATTTAAATAATATATTTTCATCAAAAAAATATATACGCTTATAAATGATGCAAAAACAAAAAAAATTATTATTTTAGTAATAAA
>JAREIK010001357.1:158195-193264 GCA_029783825.1 Sapria himalayana
GTTTTTTTGATATTTAAAAGTTATTGAATTAAGTATTTAGGCATTTAATGGTTTATAGCTTTAATTTAAACATTGAAATAACAAAAAAATTTAATTTTTTATAATTTTTCAAATTTTCAATGTCATACATTTGAAAATATATAATTTTAAAATTTTTTAAAAATGTGAATAAATATTTAAATATATGTGTTTAGGCATTTAGTGGTTTATATGTTTATTTAAACAATGATATAACAAAAAATCTATTTTTATTATTTTTCTCATTTTTGAAGGTTATAACCTTTGAAAATATAACAATTTTTAAATTTTTTTTATATGTGAATACTATATTTAGTTATGGTAATCATAATAATTATAATATCATGTAATTTAATATAAATAATTATTTTGATAGATATTATATTAATGATCAAAAATTAAATTAATAAACTATTATTAATAAGATAGATATTTTTAAATATATTTGCAAAACTTAAATTTATTAAAAATCAAAGTAAATATAATAATAAATATTAATTTTTTTGATGTTTGCTTCTATTTATAAGTTTATATTTTTTGTTATTAAAAGTAAATTATATAGATTTTATTTTTCTTCCACATAATTTATTTTTAATTTATAATTCTATAAAAATAAATTAATAAATAATTAAAATATATATTTAAAATATAATGAATACAAATAAAATTGCGATTTATTATTTATTATTTATTATTCAAGATATACTAGTTTAATGGTTTAAGTATTTACGTGTTTTGGGATTTAGTGATTTAAGAATTTAGGCCCTTAGTGATTTATAGTTTTTATTAAAGAATAAAAAAAAATTAAATTTTCGATTTTTTTTTTAATTTTTGAAGATTATAACCTTTGGAAATATAAAAATTATTAATTTTTTTAAATGTTAATATAATATTTAGCTATAATATTCTTAATAATTATATATAATGTAAACTCAATATAAATGATTTTATTAATAGATATTATAATAATGATCAATAAAAAAATTAATAAACTATTATTAATAAGAATGATATAAATTAAAATATAATTACAAAAACTAAAATGATTCAAAATCAAGATAAAAAATATTACAGAATAAAAAATTTTTGTTTTTAAAATTTTGCCTCTTTTTATAAGCATATATGTTTTTTTTGATAAAAAATAAATTATTTAAAATAGATCTGTCTCATTAATAATTTATTTTGTAATTAATATTTGTATAAAAATAAACTGATAAATAATTAAAATAAAAATTTAAATTACACTTAATAAAAATTAAAATGAGATTTTTGATTTATTATTATTGAATACCAATTTAATAATTTAAGTATTTAGAAATTTTGTCGTTTATGAATTTAGTGATTTATGTTTAGGCATTTAGTGGGTTATAGGTTTTATTTAAACAATAAAATAACAAAAAAAAAATTGTAATTTTTTGACATTTTCAAATGTTATAACCTTTGAAAATTTAATAATATTTAAAATTTTTTGAAATTTGAATACAATATTTAATTATAATAATTTTAATAATTCTATATCATATAAAATAAATATAAACAATTTTATTGATAGATATTATAATAATGATCAAAATTAAATTAATAAACTATTTATAAAAAGATAGATATTAATTAAAAAATATTCACAAACCCAAATTGATTCAAAATTAAAGTAAAATATATTAGTTGATAATAATTTTTAATTTTAATAATACTTATTTTTATACTTCTTTTAAAAGCGTATATATTTTTTTTGATTAAAAATAAATTATACGTGTCGCACTCATAATTTATTTTGTAATAAAAATTTCTATAAAATAAACTAATAAATAATTAAAATAAATATTTAAAATAATAATAAATTGAAATAAAATAAAATTTATAAATTATTAAGTAGTACATAGCAATTTAATGGTTTATATATTTAGGCATTACGGGGTTTTGGAGTTTACTGATATAACTGTGTATGCATATAGTGGTTTAGAGGTTTTATTTGAAAAATAAAATAACAAAAAATTTATTTTTATTATTTTTTCATATTTCCAAAGGTTATATACCTTTGAAAATATAATAATTTATAAATTTGTTCAAAAGAGAATTCAATATTTAGTTATAATAATCATTATAATTATATATCATATAAATTCAATATAAACAATTTTATTGATAAATATTATAATAATGATCAAAAAATAAATTAATAAACAATTATTAATGAGATAGATATCAATTAAAATATAATTACAAAACCTAAAATGATTCAGAGGGAGAGCAAAATATATTACTATATAAAAAATTTTAGTTTTTAAATTTTTTATTTTTTTTATAAGTTTATCTATATTTTTTGATGAAAAATAATTTATATAAATTATATTTGTCTGACTCATAATTTATTTTGTGATTAATATTTCTATAAAAAATAAACTAATAAATAATTAAAATGAATATTTAAAATTTTAATGAATACAAATTAAAATGAAATTTATGATTAATTATATTTGGTATACCGATTTAATTGTTTGATTATTTAGGAGTTTTATCGTTTAGGAGTATATCAATTAATATTTTTAGGCATTTAGTGGTTTATAGGTTTTATTTATATAATAAAAATAAAAAAAAAATTTTTTTAGATTTTTTCTGATTTTCAAAGGTTAACCTTTAAAAAAATAATTTTTAAAATTTTGTGAAATGTGAATACTATGTATAATTATATTAATCTTACTAATTATATATCATATAAATTCAATATAAATAATTTTAATGATAGATATTATAATAATGATCAAAAATTAAATTAATAAACTATTATTAATAATATAAATAATAATTAAAATATATTTAAAAACACAATGATTCAAAATCAAATCAAAATATATTACTAAATAATAATATTTAGATGAAAAATATATTACTATATAAAAATGATTCAGAAGAAAGCAAAATATATTACTATATAATAATTTGTTGTTTTAAATTTTTTTTTTTCTTTTAAAATAAATTATTTTTCATTTTAATGAAAAATAATTTATACAAATTATATTTGTCTAACTCATAATTTATTTTGTAATTAATATTTATATAAAAATAAACAAATAAATAATTAAAATGAATATTTAAAATTATAATGAAAAAATTAATATTGAGATTTATTATTTAGGGTTACGAGTTTAAAAAAATTATTATTTATTATTTAGGGTTTTAAAGATTTAGGAGTTATTGATTTAAGTGTTTAGGCATTTAGTGGTTTATAGAATTTATTTAAACAATGAAATATCAAAAAAAATTATTTTTTTTTAATTTTTTCACATTTTCAAAGGTTATAACCTTTTAAAATAAAATAATTTTTAAATTTTTTTCAAAAGTGAATTTAAAATTTAGTTATAATAATCATTATATTTATATATCATATTAATTCAATATAAACAATTTTCTAATAAAAAATCTAATAATGATCAAAAAATAAATTAATAATTTATTATTAATAAGATAGATATCAATTAAAATATAATTACAATAACAATAATGATTCAGAAGCAAAGCAAATTATATTATTATATTATAATTTTTTGTTTTTAATTTTTTTTCTTTTATTAAGTTTATCTATATCTTTTTTGATGAAAAATAATTTATATAAATTATAATTATCTAACTCATAATTGATTATGTAATTAATATTTATATAATAATAAACAAACAAATAATTAAAATGAATATTTAAAATTATAATGAAAAAAATAAAAATGAGATATATTGTTTATTATTTAGGATATATCTGATTAAAAAAATTATCTATTTAGGGTTATCGAGATTTACAAGTTATTCATTTAAGTATTTAGGCAATTAATGGTTTATAGGTTTTATTTAAATAATGAAATAAAAAATAAATTATTTTTGATATTTTTTCAAATTTTCAAAGATTATAACCTTTGAAAATATAATAATTTTAAAATTTTTAAAAATGTGAATACAATATTTAGTAATAATAATTATTATAACAATATATAATATAAACTAAATATAAACAATTTTATTGATAGATATTATATCAATTATCAAAAAATAAATTAATAAACTATTATTAATATGATAGATATAAATTAAAATTTAATTACAAAAACTAAAATGATTAAAAATCAATGCAAATGTATTACTAAATAAAAATTTTTGTCTTTTAGTTTTTGCTTCATTTTATAAGATTATATATTTTTTTTGATCAAAAAAATAATTTAAATTATATTTGTATCACTCATAATTTATTTTGTAATTAATATTTCAATAAATTATTTAAATTATATTTAAGGTATTTAATGGTTTAAATTATATAGATTTTTTTAGTTTAAAGGTTTAAGTATTTAGGGGCTTCGGGGTTTAGGAGTATATTGATTTATGTATTTAGGTATTTAAGGGTTTATAAGTTTTGTTTAAACAATGATATAACAAAAAACTTATTTTTTTTTATTTTTTATCATTTTTGAAGGTTATAACCTTTGAAAATATAACAATTTTTAAATTTTCTTAAATGTGAATACTATATTTAGTTATAATGATAATAATAATTATATATCATATAAATTAAATATAAACAATTATACTGATAGATATTATATTAATGATCAAAAAATAAATTAATAAACTATTATAAATAAGATAGATATTATTTAAAATATATTTACAAAACCTAAATTTATTCAAAATCAAAGTAAAATAAATTACTAAATAAAAATATTTTTGATGTTTTGCTTCTTTTTATAAGTTTATATTTTTTGTTCTTAAAAGTATATTATTTAAATTATATTTGTCTTCCTCATAATATATTTTGTATTTTTTTATTCTATAAAAATAAACTAAAAAATAATTAAAAAGAATATTTAAAATTATAATGAATACAAATAAATTATTTAAAAATATATTTGTCGGACTCATACTTTCTTTTGTAATATATATTTCTATAAAAATAAGCTAATAAATAATTAAATGAATATTTAAAATTAAAATAAAGAGAAATAAAAATTAGAATTATTAATTATTAAGTAGTATATAGCAGTTTAATGGTTTATCTATTTAGGCATTACGGGCATTAGGAGTTTACTGATTTAACTCTTTATTCATTTAGTCATTTATTGGTTTTATTTAAAAATTAAAATAAAAAAATATTTATTTTTATTATTTTATTATATTTTCAAAGGTTATAAACTTTGAAAATATAATAATTTTTAAAATTTTTTCAAATGTGAATTCAATATTTAGTTATAATAATCATTATATTTATATATCATATAAATTCAATATAAACAATATTATTGATAAATATTCTAATAATGATCAAAAAATAAATTAATAATCTATTATTAATAAGATAGATGTCAATTAAAATATAATTACAAAACATATAATGATTAAGAACTAAAGCAAATTATATTAGTATATATTAATTTTTTGTTTTTATTTTTTTTTCTTTTAATAAGTTTATCTATATTCTTTTTGATGAAAAATAATTTATATAAATTATTTTTGTCTAACTCATAATTTATTTTTTAATTAATATTTATATAAAAATAAACAAATAAATAATTAAAATGAATATTTAAAATTATAATGAAAAAAATGAGATTTATTATTTACTATTTAGGGTATACCAATTTAATTTAAATTATATATATCTTTCTAATAATTTATTTTGTAATTAATATTTCAATACAAAAAAACTGATAAATAATTAAAATTAAAATTTAAAATTATACTAAATAAAAATTAAAATGAGATTTATGAATTATTATTAATGTATACCAGTTTAATTTTTTAAGTATTTAGAGGTTTTGTCGTTTAGGACTTTAGTGATTTATTTTTTTATGCATTAAGTGGTTTATATGTTTTGTTTAAACAATGAAATAACAAAAAATAATTTTTGTTATTACTAAATAATAATTATTGTTTTTTAGTTTTTACTTCTTTTTATAAGCTTTATATTTTATGATTAAAAATAAATTATTTAAATTATATTTAATGTTTACAAGTTTAAAGGTTTAAGTATTTAGGGGCTTTTGAGTTTAGGAATTTAGATGTTTAAGTGTTTAGGAATTTAGTGTTTAATAAGTTTTATTTAAACAATGAAATAGCAAAAAATTCATTATTATTATTATTTTTTAATTTATGAAGATATTATCCTTTGAAAATAAAATAATTTTTAAATTTTTTTCAAATGTAAATATAATATTTATTTATAATAATCTTCATAATTATAATTCATTTAAATTCAATATAAGTAATTATATTACTAGATATTATAATTATGATCAAAAAAAATTAATAAACTATTATTAATAAAATAGTTATTTAAAAAGTATTTGCAAAATCTAAATTTATTCAAAAACAAAGTAAAATATATTACTAAATAATAATTTTTTTTAATGTTTTGCTTTTTTTTTATAAGTTTATATTTTTGTTATTAAAAATAAATTATTTAAATTATATTTTTCTTACTTATAATTTATTTTTTAATTTATAATTCTATAATAATAAACTACTAAATAATTAAAATGAATATTTAAAATTATAATGAATACAAATAAAATTTAGATTTCTTATTTATTATTCAGGATATACTAGTTTAATGGTTTATTTATTTAGGTGTTTTGGGGTTTAGTGATTTAAGTGCTTAGGACTTTAGTGATGTATAGCTTTTATTTAAAGAATAAAAAAATAAAAAATTAAATTTTTTGATTTTTTATAATTTTTGAAGGTTATAAACTTTGAAAAAAATAGAATTATTAATTTTTTTAAAATGTGAATATAATATTTTGTTATAATAATCTTAATAATTATATATAATGTAAACTCAATATAAATAATTTTATTAATAGATTTTATAATAATGATCAATAAATAAATTAATAAACTTGTATTTATAAGAATGATATAAATTAAAATATAATTGTAAAATCTAAAATGATTCAAAATCAAAATAAGATATATTATTAAATAATAATTTTTAATTTTTAAAATTTTACCTCTTTTTACAACCATTTTTTTTTATGAAAAATAAATTATTTAAATTATATATGTGGCATTAATAATTTATTTTATAATTAATATTTCCATAAAAATAAACTAAGAAATAATTAAAATGAATATTTAATATTATAATGAATACTAATAAAACTAAGATTTATAATTTATAATTTGGACTATACTAATTTAATGTTTTAAGTATTTATGGGCTTCGGGATTTAGTTTTTTAGTCATTTTAGTATTTAGTCATTTAGTTGTTTATAGGTTTTATATAAAAAATAAATTAAAATTTATTTTTGTTATTTTTTCTCATTTTTGAAGGTTATAACCTTTGAAAATATAATAAATTTGAAATTTTTTTTTTCACAAGTGAATACAATATGAAGTTATAATAATTATTATAATTATATATAATATAAATTCTATATAAACTATTTTATTGATATTTATTATAATAATGATCATAACAAAGTAATAGCCAATTATTAATAAGATAAACATTGTTTAAATATATTTTAAAAACCTAAAATGACTCAAAATCAAAGTGAAATATTTTTCTAAATATTAATTTTAAATTTTTAAATTTTTGTATCTATTTATAAACCTATATTTTTTTTTGATAAAAATAAATTATTTAAATTATATTTGTCTCTCTAACAATTTATTTTTTAATTTATATTTCTATCAAATTAAACTAATAAATAATTAAAATGTATATTTAAAATTATAATGAATACTAATAAAAATGAGATTTATTATTTATTATTTAGGGTATAACTATTTAATTGTTTAAGTTTTTTGTGGTTTTGGGGTTAAAGAGATTATTGATTTATATGTTTACACATTTAGGTGTTTATAGGTTTTATTTAATCAATGAAATAACAAATAATTTATTTTTATGAAATTTCGTGATTTTCAAAGGTTATAACCTTTAAAAATATAATATTTTTTAATAGTTCTAAAATATGAATACAATACTTAGTTATAATAATCTTAAGAATTATATTTGTTGTAGATTCAATATAAAAAAATGTATAAATATATATTATAAAAATGATCAAAAAATAAATTAATAAACTATTATTAATAAGATATATTTTAATTAAAATATATTTGCAGAACCCAAAATAATTCAAAATCAAAGTAAATTATATTACAAAATAAAATTTTAAATTTTTGATATTTTGTTTATTTTTATACGCTTTTTTTTTCATAAAAAATAATTTATTTAAATTATATCTATCTCACTCATTATTTATTTTGTAATTAATATTTCTATAAAAAAAACTAAAAAATAATTAAAATGAATATTTAAAATTCTAATGAATACAAATAAAAATGAGATTTATTATTTATTATTTAGGTTATATAGGTTTAATGATTCAATTATTTAGGGGGTTTTGGGGTTTAGGAGTCTAGAAATTTAAATGTTTAAGCATTTAGTGGGTTATAAGATTTATTTAAATAATTAAATAATAAAAAATTATTTTTGTGATTTTTTATCATTTTTGAAGGTTATAACCTTTGAAAATATAATAATTTTTAAATTTTTTTCAAATGTAAATATAATATTTAGTTATAATAATTTAATAATTATAATACATTTTAATTGAATATAAGTAATTTTATTGTTCGATATTATAAAAAAGATCAAATAATAAATTAATAAACTATTATTAATAAGATTGATAGCAATTAAAATATAAATGAAAACCTATATATAATGATTCAAAATCAAAGTAAAATATATTACTAAATAATAATTTTATGTTTTTAAATTTTTACTTCATTATATAAGCTTATTTTTTTGATTAAAAATTAATTATTAAAATTATATTTGTCTCACTCATTATTTATTTTGTGATTAATATTTCAATAAAATATAAACTAATAAATAATTAAAATGAATATTTAAATTTATAATGAAAACAAATTAAAATGATATTTATGATTTTTTATATATGGTATACCAGTTTAATGGTTTGATTATTTAGGAGTTTTGTCATTTAGCTGTTTAGTAATTTATGTTTTTAGACATTTAGTGGTTTATAGGTTTTATTTATATAATAAATTTTTAAAATTCTTTTTTTGATTTTTCTTTGATTTTCAAAGGTTATAATCTTTGAAAATAAAATAATTTTAAAAATCATTTGAAATGTGAATACAATGTATAATTATATTAATCTTACTAATTATATATCATATAAATTCATTATAAATAATTTTAAAGATAGATATTATAATAATGATCAAAATTTAAATTAATAAACTATTATTAATAATATAAATATTAATTAAAATATATTAACATAACACAAAATGATTCAAAATCAAATCAAAATATATTACAATATAATAATTTTTTGTTTTAAATTTTTTTTTATTTAAAAAAGTTTATCTATATTTTATGATTAAAAATAATTTATATAAATTATATTTGGCTAACTCATTATTTATTTTGTAATTAAAATTTATATAAAAATAAAGAAATAAATAATTAAATTGAATATTTTAAATTATAATGATAAAAAAATGAGATTTATTAATTATTATTTAGGGTTTACCGGTTTATTTTAATTATATCTGTCTCACTAATAATTTATTTTGTAAATAATATTTCAATAAAAACAAACTGATAAATAATTAAAATAAAAATTTTAAATTATCCTGAATAAAAATTAAAATGAGATTTATGATTTATTATTAATGTATACCAGTTTAATGATTTAAGTATTTATATGTTTTGTCACTTGAATATTTAGCGATTTATGTTTTTAAGCATTTAGTGGTTTATAGGTTTTATTTAAATAATAAAATAATATAAAAATTTTATAATTTTATCTCATTTTCATAGGTTATAAACTTTGAAAATATAATAATATATTAAATTTGTTAAATGTAAATATAATATTTTAGTAATAATAATAATACTAATTATATATCATATAAATTCAATAAAAACAATTTTATTGATAGATATTATATTAATGATCAAAAATTAAATTAATAAACTATTAATAAAAAGATAGAAATTAATTAAAAAATATTTACAAAACACAAATTGATTCAAAATTAAAGTAAAATATATTAATGGATAATAATTTTAATTTTTAAAATTTTTACTTCTTTAATATGCGTATATATATTATTTCATTAAAAATAAATTATTTTAATTATATTTGTCGCGCTCATAATTTATTTTGTAATAGATATTTCTATAAAAATAAACTAATAAATAATTAAAATGAATATTTAAAATTATAATAAATAGAAATAAAAATTAGATTTTTTATTTATTATGTATTATATATCAGTTTAATGGTTATTCTATTTAGGCATTACAGAGTCTAGGAGTTTACTTATTTAACTATGTATGCATTTAGTAGTTTATAGGTTTTATTTAAAAAATAAAAAAACAAAATTTATTTTTATTATTTTTTGATATTTCCAAAGGTTATAACCTTAGAAAATATAATAATTTTTAAATTTTTTTCAAAATTGAATACAATATTTAGTTATAATAATCATTATATTTATATATCATATAAATTCAATATAAACTATTTTATTGATAAATATTCTAATAATGATCAAAAAATAAATTAATATCTATTATTAATAAGATAGATATCAATTATAATATAATTATAAAACCTAAAATGATTCAGAAGCAAAGAAAAATATATTACTATATACTAATTTTTTGTTTTGAATTTTTTTTTCATTTAAAAAGTTTATCTATATTATTTTGATGAAAAATAATTTATATAAATTATATTTGTGTAACTCATAATATTTTATAATTAATATTTATATAAAAATAAACAAATAAATAATTAAATTTGAATATTTAAAATTAAAATAATAAAAATGAGATTTATTTTTTATTATTTAGGATATACCAGTCTAATTTAAATTAGATCTATCTAACTAATAATTTATTTTGTAATTAATATTTCTATAAAAATAAACTGATAAATAATTAAAATTAAAATTAAAATTATACTGAATAATTAAAATAATTTATTTTGTTCCACTCTCATCTCTAGAATGATTGCTAAAGCTCTATCCAAAATAATAGGATCTTTTACTTTATCTCTATTATGTCTCATCATATTTGATGTTGAATCACTGGGCTATCAAACGTAATTTGACTCATGTACGCAAACAAATTAAACCAAAGTTGTACCCCTATGTGTTGAAATAGTTAGTTGTTGCGTATGCTATTTATATTGATTATAGTAATTTCTTCTAAAATATCTCTCATGCACACACTCAAAGAAATTTTTTTAAAACATAGTTCACCTCTAACAAAATAACCACCTTGTAGCCTATTAGAACAAACTAGCCCTAGGGCAGTTTGAGAAGGGGAAGACGTATGGGCTCTCTTTCAATCAAGAATCAAAAAATTTATTTTATTGGCATGTCTAAGCCTTTTTTTTATATCCTCATGGATATGAAAGGTATCATTTCTTTCTTTTTATATTTAATGAGTTATTTATACAAGCTCACAATACCCAAAAAGGTGTAAATAAACCATATTCAAATGTATAAAAGGTTTTAATCATTGCTCAAAATATTAGTCTTGCATATTGACACTTGAGGTCACAAATCAAAAAAAAAGCCATAGTGATATTTCCAATCCCAAGAATTTTAGATATAGAAAGTTATAAAGAGTAGTACTCGAGCTTTAACTATTTCTAGGGTCATGACTTTTGCTCTTGAGGAATGTCCAAAGTTACAATCATTCCTAGTGCAATGACTTTGCAATATAAAGATAAAATGCACAAGCTATAGTCATATCCAATATTGTGACTTAGTATTATAGTGATTAAATATGTATTCATGATCATTCTTAGTGTCATAACAAAATTTTCAACAGAGAGACATAAGTTATGGCAGATTCTCATCGATATGATTTTGTGTTCTAGAAACAATATATGCATTCATGACCATTGCTAATGCTACAATAATCTAAAGCAAGAAAGAGACTGAATCCATAACTCACCCCTTGAGTCATGACTTTGTGTTACATATACAAAAAGATAAATCTGTGACATTCCTAAAAGTTGTGAAATTTAATTTAAATTTAACACTTAGTCATTTGATTATAAAAGTGCAAATCATGAGATTTAGGATTTACGGTTTATGGGTTAGGGTTATAGTTTATGGTTTAAGGTTTAGTATTTAAAGTTAATGGTTTATGGTTTTTTTTTATTTTTTTGGAAATACACACTTTATTTATCATTTAGGTACACAACTTACAAGAGACTAAAAAGCTGACTAATTTAGGTAAGCCCACCAAATCCTATGCACCTTAATGATTCTATGCATAAAATACATAAAAAAACATAATGCCTAATAATTCCAAGCGTACAAAAACAACTAAAATCACTTGGCATTCCCGGACTTCAGAGTTGGCATTGAGTCATTATGTGCACCGCGTCCTTTCCATCGGATTTGTCCAAGCCTTTTGGAGGAACCCGAATAATGCACCATATTAAAACTATGCAAATATAAGATTGTGCATGTGTGTGACATTAGCATCAAGCATTTGCCTATGTCATTGCTATGCAATGGAATACATGTAAAACTGAATACCCATAAATCCACAAGTTCATATCTATGGCACATTGTCAATTCATTCTCTCCTCTGAATTCAAAATTCTTTTGCTCAAATGATCCTAAAAAGAGTATCTCTTGGGTTAGAATGCTTCCTCCTCGCGCTCCAAAAAGTGGATGTATGTTGCACCGACAAAATATCAAAAAATATGCATGCATCGGTGTACTTGTGTGATGAGGTCCATCTCATAGTCTAATTATCTATGTGTACAACCAAGCTTGAATACAAGTAAAAATACAAAATGCTATAAATATCGGTCTTCTGCTCCTGAGAGTGTAGCATCACCTAATGTATATTTACAAAATGCATTAGTGGGCCGCACTTAGAGATACTCATGGGTCCAGTTGCCCCCATTGCATGCTACATAGAGAACAGACAAGATTGTGTGTGTAATTATGTCATGATCCGTCTCCACAAGTACATGGTGCATACAAAGTCCAAAATACAAATAAGACTACAAACATAAACTACAAGTTTGGATCTTTCACTCCCGTGTGGCTGGTCTGGACTCAATTTCCTACTGGCCCTGCTTGGTGATGCTTCGGTTCTTGGCAGCTCTCCAATTAATCATGGATTACCCGCTACTCCTATTGGGCGACGGTTGGGTGGCCCTCTATGCTGCCTAATAGGGCTAGTCGGACCCACTCCTAGCTACTCCTGGGTTTACTCCTGACCACTTTGCTCGGTCTCGTCAGCTGTCTGAATGTTATCATTCCAGCTTGCTAGTGGGGACCTCTACAAGCTGGTGGTCCTTACTTCTGGCTACTTCCAGGACTTGCTAGCCCCTCTAAATCCTACACCAAAATGGACAAGAAAATTGCACGTGTGTACCGTGGTCTGTCGCTATGTGTGTGTTGTGTAGTAGTATCAGAGTTTAGGAGTTTAGTAATTTAAGTATTTATGTATTTTGTGGTTTATAGGTTTTATCTAAATAATTAAATAACAAAAAAATTATTTTTATGATTTTTTATCATTTTCAAGGTTATAACCATTGAAAATAAATATTATAAATTTTAATTTTTTTCAAATGTTAATACAATATATAATTATAATAATCATACAAATTAAATATCATGTAAATTCAATATAAATAATTTTATTGATCGATATTATAATACTAATCATAAAATAGATTAATAAACTATTATTAATAAGATAGATATTAATTAAAATATATTTGCAAAACCTAAAACGATTCAAAATCAAAATAAAATATATTACTAAATAATAATTTTTTATTTTTAAATTTTTGATTCTTTTTATAAGCTTATAAATTTTTTTGATGAAGATAAATTATTTAAATTATATTTGTCTCATTCATAATTTTATTTTGCAATTAATATTTCTATAAAAATAAACTAATAAATAATCAAAATGAATATTGAAATTATAATGAATACAAATAAAAATGAGATTTATGATTAATTATTTAGGGTATACCGGTTTAATAGTTTAAGTATTTAGGAGTTTAGGAGTTTATTGATTTAAGTGTATAGGCATTAAGTAGTTTATATCTTTTATTTAAATAATAAAATAACCAAAAAATTATTTTTCAAATTTTTTATCAATTTTGAAGGTTATAACCTTTATAAATATAATAATTTTTAATTTTTTTTTCAAATGTGAATACAATATTTAGTTATAATAAACTTAATAATTATATATCATGTAAATATAAAATAAACAATTTTATTGAAAAATATTAATAAACTAAATATAAATATAAATATAATAATGATCAAAAAATAAATTAATAAACTATTATTTATTGATAGATATTTATATATTTTTTATAAATACTTAAACCATTAAAGATGGTTTAAATGTTTAATTATTTAAGGGTTTTGGGGTTTTGGGGTTTATTAGTTTAATGATTTAAGCATTTAGGCATTTAGTAGTTTATAGGTTTTATATAAACAATAAAATAACAAAAAATTTATTTTTGTGATTTTATCTCATTTTCAAAGATGATAACCTTTAAAAATATAATAAATTTTAAATTATTTTCAAATGTAAATATAATATTTAGTTATAATAATCTTTATAATTATATATCATGTAAATTCAATATAAACAATTTTATTGATAAATATTCTAATAATGATAAAAAAATAAAAAAATAATTTATTATTAATAAGATAGATATCAATTAAAATATAATTACAAAACCTAAAATGATTCAGAAGCAAAGCAAAATATATTACTATATAATAATTTTCTGTTTTAAATTTTTTTTTCTTTTAAAAATTTTGTGTATATTTTTTTGACGAAAAAAAATTTATATAAATTATATTTGTCTAACTCATAATTTATTCTGTAATTAATATATTTATAAAAATAAACAAATAAATAATTAAAATGAATATTTAAAATTATAATAAAAAAATTGTGATTTATTATTTATTATTTAGGGATACCGGTTTAATTGAAATTAGATATTTCTCACTAATAATTTATTTTTGTAATTAATATATATCATATAAATTCAATATAAACAATTTTATTGATATATATTATAATAATGATCAAAATTAAATTTATAAACTATTGATATTAAGATAGATATTAATTAAAAAATAATTACAAAACCCAAATTGATTCAAAATTATAGTAAAATATATTTCTAGATAACAATTTTTAATTTTTAAATTTTTACTACTTTTATAAGCATATTTATTTTTTAAATTATATTTGTCGCACCCATAATTTATTTTGTAATAAATATTTCTATAAAATAAATAAATAATTAATTAAAATGAATATTTAAAATTATAATAAATATAATTAAAAATTAGATTTATTAATTATTAAGTAGTATATAGCAGTTTAATGGCTTATGTATTTTGGCATTATGGGGTTTTGGAGTTTACTAATTTAACTGTGTATGCATTTAGTGGTTTATAGGTGTTATTTAAAAAAAATATTAAAAATTTTTTTTTTATTTTTTGATATTTTCAAAGGTTATAACCTTTGAAAATATAATAAATTTTAAATTTTATTCAAAAGTGAATATAATATTTAGTTATAAAAATCATTATATTTATATTTCATATAAATTCAATATAAACAATTTTAATGATAAATAATCTAATAATGATCAAAAAATAGATTAATAATCTACTATTAATAAGATAGATATCAATTAAAATATAATTACAAAACATAAAATGATTCAGAAGAAAAGAAAAATATTTTACTATATAATAATTTTTTGTTTTGAAATTTATTTTACTTTTAAAGAGTTTATCAATAATTTTTTGATGAAAAATAATTTATATAAATTATATTTGTCTAAGTCAATTTATTTTGTAATTAATATTTATATATTTAATAAACAAATAAGTAATTAAAATGAATATTTAAAATTATAATGAAAAAAAAATGAGATTTATTATTTATTATTTAGGGATACCGGTTTAATTTAAATTAGATCTGTCTCACTAATAATTTATTTTGTAATTAATATTCCTATAAAATAAATTGATAAATAATTAAAATAAAAATTTAAAATTATACTGAATAAAAATTAAAATGAGATTTATGATTTATTATTAATGTATACCAGTTTAATGATTTAAGTATTTAGAGGTTTTGTTGTTAGGAGTTTAGCGATTTATGTTTTTAGGCTTTTAGTGGTTTATATGTTTTATTTAAAAAAATAAAATAACAAAAAAATTTCTATAATTTTTTAACATTTTCATAGGTTATAACATTTGAAAATATAATAATATTTAAAATTTTTTTAAATTTTAATACAATATTTTGTTATAATAATATTAAAAATTATATATCATTTATATTTAATATAAATAATTTTATTGATAGATATTATAATAATGATCAAAAATTAAATTTATAAACTATTATTATTAAGATAGATATTAATTAAAAAATATTTACAAAACCCAAATTGATTCAAAATTTAAGTAACTTATATTACTTGATTATAATTTTTAATTTTTAAATTTATACTTCTTTTTTAAGCGTATATTTTTATTCGATAAATAATATATTATTTAAATTATATTTGTCCCACTCATAATTTATTTTGTAATAAATATTTATAAATAAATACACTAATAACTAATTAAAATGAATATTTAAAAAAATAAAAAATAGCAAAAAAAATAGATTTATTAATTATTAAGTAGTATTTAGCGGTTTAATGGTTTATGTATTTAGGCATTACGTGGTTTAGGAGTCTACTGATTTAAATTTATATGCATTTAGATGTCCGCTCAGGGGACTCGGAGATTCTCGACCCGACTAGAAGTCTTGTACCGAAAGAATCGGGACTGAGAAAAATCCATTTACTTTGACTTTTTTCGTCCCGTTCTGTCACGTATTTTTTTTTGGGATGATTCCAGATCTTAAGCAATATCCATCCCGGGAACCATCCCATACTAAAAAACCGATACAAGAACCAGGAATATATATATATATATAACATGAAGATGTCACCTATTCCACTACTACCCATCCAATTTCGACACACTTATTGCTGTTCCGATGAGTTCCAGGTCACCTCACTCTGTTCCAGCCATGTTCAATTAGGTCCAGCCCTTGTCCGTCGCACTTCTAGTTGCCTCCAATGTGTCTCAGATGCCACCAGCCTTTTGGTTTGTTTTTCTGACGAGAATTGAGTGATTAATTATTATTATTATGTGACTCAGTCAGTTTTGTTGAGTATTGGTTGTGGTGTTGTGGTTGGGCCGAATGAGTGGGCCGAATGAGTGGGCCGAATGTGTGGGCCGAATGTGTTACAGTCAGTTTTGTAGAGCTTGCTTGTTTGAAATATTTATATGTATTTATGCTTAGCATTTCATATAAATAAATGGCAATGCATATGGCACAATCCAGTGGTAAACGAAAAATATAATAAATTGAAGATGATCACATTTCAAATGATCAAAGTACTGGTAAATCCAATCATCATTTTTTCACGAACACTCATATTGTTACGACAGGTTCTTCAATTCCAATTGTAAAAGAAAGTCAAGGTACATCTGAACCTCAAGCTCATAAAAAGTATAAGTCTGCTGTTTGAGAAACTTATGAGATATTAGTTGATTCAGAGGGAAATGAAACTGGTAGGGCAGCTTGTATATGGTGTAGGAAAGAATACTTTGCAAAAAGTGATCAATGTACTTCGGGTTTATGGAAATACTTGAGAAAGACTTGTAAAAAATTTCCACACAAAAAAGAATTAATAGAAGATCACAAAGGTAAAGACAAGTCACAATCTTTGTTTAGTTTCACTAAAGGTACTAGTTCAGAGGATATCAAATTAACTTGTTGGCAATTTGATCAACAACTAGTTTGAAAGGCTTTGGTGAAAATGATCATAAAAGATGAATTACCTTTTATTTTTGTTGAAAGGGATGAGTTTAAGAAATTTTGTGAAGTTAGTGTGCCTCAATTTAAATTCCATCTAGGCACTCTATATTGAGGGATTGTTTTTTTTTGTTTGTGAAGGAAAAGAAGAAATTATTTGATAGCATATCATCTCATTATTGTAGAGTTTCATTGACTACCGACACTTGGACTAGCATTCAAAATTTGTCTTATATATGTTTGACTGTTCATTTCATTGATTCTCAATGGAATATGCATAAATGGCTTTTGAACTTTTGTGTAATTAAATGTCATTCTGGAGTTAATATTAGAAATGCTATAGAGTTTTGTATGAATGAATGGGGTTAGAGAAAGTTGATGTTCATTACTGTTGACAATGCATCAAATAATGATGTTGCAATTGAACAATTGAAAAAAAGGCTTGTGAAGAAAAGTATTGTACCTTTGAGAGGTGAGCATTTTCATATGAGATGTTGTGCTCATATCTTAAAATTAATTATCATAGATGGCATTGCAGTAGTCGAGGGTGCAGTTCAATAAATTAGAGGTGTGGTGAAATATGTGAGGAGCAGTCCTAAATGATTTGATATGTTTAAGTTATGTGTTGAAGAAGCAAACTTGACATATGAATCTTCATTGCAATTAGATTTTCCTACAAGTTGGAATTCAACTTATTTGATGCTACAAACTGATATAAAATATCATAAAGAATTTGATAAGTTGGAGGACAAAGACAAAAAGCTTTTGAAGGAGTTTGGTTCAAACGTTCCAACTGAGAGAGACTGAACTAACGCCAAAATTTTGTCTAGTTTCTTGAAAACTTTTTATGAGGTAACTTGTAAATTTTCTGGCTCATAATATTCTACCTCTAGTGTTTATTTTCATGAGATTATTCGAATTTTGAAAAAATATTGAGCTTTGTGAAATTAGTAAAGACACAATGGTGTCCGAAATGGGTATGAAAATGAGGCATAAATTCAGCAAATATTGAGTTTCTCTTCAGTCAACAAATATTATGCTTTTTGTAGTAGTAGTGTTTGATCCTATATATAAGCTCAAATATCTCAAGGTTAAGTACACTTAGCATTATGGAGAGGAATTGGCTAAAATTTTGGTGAAAAAGGTTATAATTGCTTTAAATGAGATGATTGATGATTATACAGATTTAAATGAAGATGAATCAAAAGAAGATGATTTCTTTTCTAGTGTGTTGAATAAAAATGATGATTTCTTTGATGGTAGTGATACTTATGTTGATGATTTTTTTTGGTTGATTTGGAGAAAGAACAAGAAGTTGCAGCTTTGGAAGAGTTGGATAGATACTTGGAGGACAAACTTGAAAAAAATAGAATTGATTTTGATCTTTTAAACTGGTGGAAGGTAAATGAGGTTAGGTATCCTTCTTTGGAAAACGTAGCAAGGGATGTATTTGCTATCCAAGCATTTACTATGGCCTACGAATCTACATTTAGCACTGGGAGGAGAACTTTAGATAAATTTAGTTCTTTAACACCTATTACAGCTGAAGTTCTCATATGTCTACAAGATTGGTTGAGAAGCTCAAACTAACCTATTGAAATTGAAGAATTAGTTCAAGACCTTGATGATAATGAATCAGGTTAGTATACAAATCTTGTAAATTTTAAATTTACTTTTACTTATTTTATTCATTCAATTTAATAAAAATATGGCTTAAATACAATTTTCAGAGGGGTCACTAGATCCAAATATTCTTCCAACTATAGTTGGCCAACTAAATTTGGAATGGGTGTATTAAATTTTATAAGGTAATATTTTATTTGTTTATTACTCTTTCATCTTAGAAATTTATGTCTACATGATTAACACGTTTTCATCTTTGGTTGTCATTCTACAGAGGAGGAAGAGAAGGGAGGAGTTGTAGAAGAGATAATTAATTGGGTTTGAATTTTCGTTGCTGCTCCGGGACAGACCTTTGAAATGATTATTATCATGGTTGTTATTAGTTGAATTTTTTTGTTATATTAAGCTGCCTAATTTTAGCAATTATTTATGTTGTAATTGCTGCTACCAATGTTTGTGGTTATCTTTAGCTATTCCTTAATATTTTAAGTAATTGTTTAAAAAATGTAGTATTGCTATTATGATTAACTTTCACTCGGCTGGACAAAGCCAACTTGTGAAAAAACAAAGAACCAAATTTAGCACACAACTCGGTCCCGTTCTATTTAACATTTCTATCATTTTCTGCACATCAAAGCTTTTGACAAGGTAATGGAACTCGTTTGTGGTATTCAGCCTATTTGACAAAACAAAATTAGCCCAATTTGAGTTTGAAAGATACATAACTAAGGAATGATAAATGTAGAGGTGTCAACCGAGCCAGCCCGACCCAGCCCGGCATGAGGCAAGGCACGGTTTTGCTGTGCAGGGCCTGCCCAACACGGGAAAATATCGTGCCTGTGTTAGGAACGAGTCGTGTCGTGTCGTGCTTGGCCCGTGTCGTGCCTGACCCGACACGGTTCGGCCTGTGGCACGGCACACCGGCATGGCTTCGTCCCGTGCCAGGTATCCCCCGAGCCCGACCTCGCTATCGCCCACACCCCTCCCACAAAAAAGACCGTGGGTCAGGTTTGATTGGACCCGACCCGTGGTCCCACTCCCACGACGCCCAAACCGACCCAGATCCCCCCAACGGGAAAAAAAATTAATATAAAATTAAATTTTCAACTGTTGGATCTCGCCTCCTACGGCTAGGGGGCAGAATCCAATGGCCCTCATGATTATGCCCCCTAAAAATTTTTAAAAAAAAATCAAAAAAATTAAAAAAAATTTCTTTTTTTTTAAATTATTATCTTTAATCTATAAATTCCACCACCCTCTCTTTAACATTTATGTTTTTCATAAACATAAATTCTCTCAAATCGTTCTATTTCTCTCTCAAAAATCTTGCTTCTCTCTCTCGGGCCTCGGGATTTTGGCATTCGGCTTGGATTTTTGGGAATCTCAACTTGAATTTTGAACATTAGAGCTTGACTATGGTGCATCATGCACGTGACTGACCTCACTACTTTTACCGGGTAATTTATTTTACGTTTTTTTAACTTTATCTTTCTATAGTTTCTCTCTCTAGACCAAAATTAGAAAAAATTAACATCAGTCTTCTAGTCTTTATTAAACTATTCTTAAAAACAAAAATCATAACAAATGACAAATACAACTGAAACATATTTAAATTTAGAAAATGAAAATATTACACAGAGGTCTGAGGCTGCTGAAACTTTGGTTCTACAGTCGTCTCAATCCAAACTTCTAAAAAACAAAAAACTAGGAGGACTTCTGTAGTTTGGACTCATTTTAATATAATAAAACAAAAAAAAATGTTAGGGGTGAGGAACAAGAAATGACACAGTGCAAATATTATATGAGACTTTTAACATGTAAGAGTTTGTTAGGGACTAGGCACCTTAAGAGGCATGCCGAATTATGCACCAAAAAACATGGACCATTAGATCCTAGGAAAACCCAACTTGGCACTGCATTTTTTGAGATTGGATCGAGTACAGTCTCAAAGTTTACTCCCTTCATATACTCCAGTGAGTTGGGTAGGGACGGCATGGCCAGACTTATCACATTGATGGGTCTTCTGATCAGATTTTCGGAAGATCCAAGGGTAGTGCGCATCATGCAGACATATTTTCAGCTTGCTTATCATAGGATTCCTAGGTTCACATCTAGGAATGACATACTAAAGATATATAAGTTAGAAAAACAAAAAATAATTAATGAATTTATGGCATATAGTGGAGTGGTGTCCGTGACCTCCGATATCTGGACAAGTCACGATAAATCTTCTTATGCAAGTCTCACCACCCACTATGTAGATTCAAACTGGACAACCAATAAAAAATTTTAGGATTCTCTGAGATTCTTCATCCTCATGATGGCACGGCCATGTTTGAGTGTATGATAAAAATCTTTAGGGGATATAAAATTCAAAATATAATTTTTAGTGTCACCTTCGATAATGCATCTAATAATTGAGTAGCAATCAACATGTTTGTTAGGAATATTAGAGATGCACCATTAGGAAAGATCTTTCATGTCAGATGCATGTGTCACATGATTAACCTGATTGTTCAAGTGGGTATGAAGGTGTGTTCCCACTTGTTGGATAATATACGTAATGCACTAAAATATATTCGCACTCCTCGCAGACAACAAGAGTTTGGTAGTCTCTGTTTGTCTGCGAATCTTAAGAAGAAAAAATTACAATCGGATGTGAGACATCGTTGTAATTACACGTACCTGATGTTAGAATCATGTGTTGGATACGAACACGTGATATCCGACTACGTCAATAGTAAGAGTGACAAACTTATTATTGACGACACTGACTGGGCTTCAAAAATATCATTTATGAAATTCCTGAAAATTTTTTATGACACAACGAACATGTGTTCGTCAGTTTATGCGCCCATCACTTGCATTGCACTCCAGTGCATATGCAACATTAGTAGCATGTTTAGGAAGTATCGAGCTAACCCGACACTTAGCCATATGGTTGTAGAGATGAAAACCAAGTACTTGAAGTACTGGTCCACCATTCCTTCTCTTTATTACCTCGCTGCATGCTTGGACCCTATGGTTAAGGTGGAAGGGGTAGAAAACTAAAATGATTCAAAATCAAAATAAAATATATTACAAAATAATAAATTTTTGTTTTTTAAATTTTGCCTCTTTTTATAAGAATATATATTTTTTTTGATAAAAAAAATTATTTAAAATAGATCTGTCTCACTAATAATTTATTTTGTAATTAATATTTCTATAAAAATAAACAGATAAATAATTAAAATAAAAAATTAAAATCACACTTAATAAAAATTAAAATGAGATTTATGCTTTATTATTAATGTATACCAATTTAATAGTTTAAGTATTTAGAAGCTTTGTCGTTAAGGAGTTTAGCAATTTATGTTTTTATGAATTTAGTGGTTTATAGGTTTTATTTAAACAATAAAATAACAAAAAAAAATTTAATTTTTTGTCATTTTCATAGGTTATACCCTTTGAAAATATAATAATATTTAAAATTTTTTGAAATGTGAATACAATATTTAGTTATAATAATTTTAATAATTATATATCATATAAATTACATATAAACACTTTTATTTTTAGATATTATAATAATGATCAAAAATTAAATTAATAAACTATTAATAATAAGATAGATATTAATTAAAAAATATTTAAAAACCCAAATTGAGTCAAAATTAAAGTAAAAAATATTACTGGATAATAATTTTTAATTTTTAAAATTTTACTTCTTTTATAAGCATATATATATTTTTTGATTAAAAATAAATTATTAAAATTATATTTGTCGCACTCATAATTTATTTTGTAATAAATATTTCAATAAAATAAACTTATAAAAAAATAAAATGAATATTTAAAATAATAATAAATTGAAATAAAAATTAGATTTCTTAATTATTAAGTAGTATATAGCAGTTTAATGGTTTATGTATTTAGGCATTAAGGGCCTTAGGAGTTTTCTTATTTTACTGTGTATGCATTTAGTGGTTTATAGGTTTTATTTAAAAATTAAAATAACAAAATATTTACTTTTATTATTTTTTGATATTTTCAAAGGTTATAACCTTTGAAAATATAATGATTTTTAAAATTTTTTCAAATGTGAATTCAATATTTAGTTATAATAATTACTATATTTATTTATCATATAAATTCAATATAAACAATATTATTGATAAAAATTCTAAAAATGATCAAAAAGTAAATTAATAATCTATTATTAATAAGATAGATATCAATTAAAATATACTAAAAAAACCTAAAATGATAGAGAAGAAATCAAAATATATTACTATATAATAATTTGTTGTTTTGAAATTTTTTTCTTTTAAAATTTTTATCCATATTTTTTGATGAAAATTAATTTATATAAATTATATTTGTCTAATTCAAAATTTATTTTTTAATTAATATTTATATAAAAATAAACAAATAAATAATTAAAATGAATATTTTAAAATTATAATGAAAAAAATAATGTTGAGATTTATTCTTTATTGTTTTGGGTATACCAGTCTAAATAAAATTAGATCTATCTCACTAATAATTTATTTTGAAATTAATATTTCTATAAAAATAAACTGATAAATAATTAAAATAAAAATTTAAAATTATACTGAATAAATATTAAAATGAGATTTATGAATTTTATTAATGTGTACTAGTTTAATATTTTAAGTATTTAAAGGTTTTTTCGTTTATGACTTTAGTGATTTATTTTTTTAGGCATTTAGTGGTTTATAAGTTTTATTTAAACAATGTAATAACAAAAAAATTATTTTTGATATTTTTTCACATTTTCAAAGTTTATAACCTTTGAAAATATAAAAATTTTAAAATTTTTTAAAAATGTGAATACAATATTTAGTAATAATAATCATTATAATTATATATAATATAAACTAAATATAAACAATTTTTTTGATAGATATGATATCAATTATCAAAAAGTAAATTAATATGCTATTATTAATATGATAGATATAAATTAAAATATAATTGCAAAACCTAAAAATATTCAAAATCCAAGTAAAATTTATTACTAAATAATAATTTTTTTTTTGGTTTTGCTTTTTTTTATAAGCTTATATTTTTTTTTATGAAAAATAAATTATTTAAATTATATTTGTATCACTCATAATTTATTGTGTGGTTAATATTTTAATAAATTATTTAAATTATATTTAAGATTTAAGTGTTTAAAGGTTTAAGTATTTAGGGGCTTCGGGGTTTAGGAGTTTAGAGATTTATGTGTTTAGGAATTTATTTTTATTTTGTTTTAATTTTTGATGGTTATAACCTTTGAAAATATAATAATTTTTAAATTTTTTTAAAATGTAAATATAATATTTAGTTATAATAATCTTAATAATTATAAGTCATTTAAATTCATTATAAATAATTACATTGCTAGATATTATAATAATGATCAAAAAAATTTAATAAACTATTATTAATAAGATAGATATTATTTAAAATATATTTGCAAAATCTAAATTTATTCAAAATCAATGTAAAATATATTACTTAATAATACTTTTTTTAATGTTTTGCTTTTTTTACAACATCATATTTTTCTTATTAAAAATAAATTATTTAAATTAATTTGTCTTACTCATAATTTATTTTGTAATTTATAATTCTATAATAATAAACTAATAAATAATTAAAATAATTATTTAAAATTATAATGAATACAAATAAAATTGAGATTTATTATTTATTATTCAGGATTTACCGGTTTAATGGTTTAAGTATTTAGGTGTCTTTGGGTTTAGGAGTTTAGTGATTTAAGTGTTTAGACCATTAGTGATTTATAGTTATTATGTAAACAATTAAAAAAAACATTAATTTTTTGAATTTTTTTAATTTTTGAAGGTTGTAACCTTTGAAAATATAACAATATTTATTTTTTTTAAATGTGAATATAATATTTAGGTATAATAATCTTAATAATTATATATAATGTAAACTAAATATAATAATTTTATTAATAGATATTATAATAATGATCAATAAATAAATTAATACACTAGTATTAATAAGAATGATATAAATTAAAATATAATTGTAGAATCTAAAATGATTCGAAATCAAAATAAGATATATTACTAAATATTAATTTTTTATTTTAAAAATTTTGCCTTATTTTATAAGCACATATATTTTTTTGATGAAAAATAAATTATTTAAATTATATCTGGTTCACCAATAATTTATTTTGTAATTAATATTTCTATAAAAATAAATTGATAAATAATTAAAATGGATATTTAAAATTCTAATAAATACTAATAAAAATAGATTTATGATTTATTATTTAGGGTATACCTATTTATTGTTTAAGTTTTTTGTGGTTTTGGGGTTAAAAAGTTTATTGATTTATATGTTTGCACATTTATGTGTTTATAGGTTTTATTTAATCAATGAAATAACAAAAAAATTATTTTTATGAATTTTCGTGATTTTCAAAGGTTATTACCTTTTAAAATATAATAATTTTTTAATCTTTATAAAATATGAATGCAATACTTATTTATAATAATCTTAATAATTATATTTAATGTAAATTTAATATAAAAATTTTTATTAATATATATTATTATAATGATCGAAAAATAAATCAATAAACTATTATTAATAAGATAGATATTAATTAAAATATATTTGTAGAATCCAAAATAATTTAAAATCAAAGTAAATTATATTACTAAATAAAATTTAAATTTTTGAAATTTTGTTTATTTTTATAAGCTTATTTTTTTTCATAAAAAATAATATATTTAAATTATATGTCTCACACATTATTTATTTTGTAATTAATATTTCTATAAAAATAAACTAAAAAATAATTAAAATGAATATTTAAAATTATAATGAATAAAATAAAAATGAAATTTATTATTTATTATTTACGTTATATAGGTAGAATGGTTTAAGTATTAACGGGGTTTTGGGGTTAAGGAGTCTAGATATTTAAATGATTAGGCATTTAGGGGTTTATAAGTTTTATTTAAATAATAAAATAATAAAAAATTTATTTTTGTGAATTTTTATCATTTTTGAAGTTTATAACATTTGAAAATATAGTTATTTTTAATTTTTTTTTCAAAAGTGAATTCAATATTTAGTTATACTAATCATTATATTTATATTTGATATAAATTAAATATAAATAATTTTACTGATAAATATTCTAATAATGATCAAAAAATAAATTAATAATCTATTATTAATAAGATAGATATCAATTAAAATATAATTACAAAACCAAAAATGATTAAGAAGGAAATTAAAATATATTACTATATAATAAATATTTTTTTTGAAATTCTTTATTCTTTTTATAAGTTTATCTATATTTTTTGATGAAAAATAATTTTTATAAATTATATTTGTCTAACTCATAATTTATATTGTAATTTATATTAAATAAAAATAAACGAATAAATAATTAAAATGAACATTTTAAATTATAATGAAAAAAATAATATTGAGATTTATTATTTATTATTTAGGGTATACCAGTTTAAAATGATTATCTATTTTTTTTGATGAAAAATAAATTATTTAAATTATATTTAAGGTTTACGAGTTTAAAGTTTTAAGTATTTAGGGGCTTTTGTATTTAGGAGTTTATAGATTTAAGTGTTTAGGCTTTTAGTGGTCTATAAGTTTTATTTAAACATTGATATTACAAAAAATTTATTTTTATTTTTTTTTCTAATATTTGAAGGTTATAACCTTTGAAAATATAAAAATTTCTAAATTTTTTTCAAATGTAAATATAGTATTAAGTTATAATAATATTAATAAATATAAGTCATTTAAATTCAATATAAATAAACACATTGCTAGATATTATAATAATGATCAATAAATAAATTAATAAACTATTATTAATAATCTAGATATTATTTAAAATATATTTGCAAAATCTAAATTTTTTCAAAATCAAAGTAAAATATATTACTAAATAATAATTTTTTTTAATATTTTGCTTTTATTATAAGTTTATATTTTTGTTATTAAAAATAAATTAATTAAATTATATTTGTCTTCCTCATAAATTATTTTATAATTTATAATTTTATAAAATTTAACTAATAAATAATTAAAATAAATATTTAAAATTATAATGAATACAAATAAAATTGAGATTTATTATTTATTATTCAGAATATACAAGTTTAATGGTTTAAGTATTTAGGTGTTTTGGGGTTTAGACATTTAAGTGTTTATGCCTTAAGTGATTTTATCTAATTTTAGAAGGTTATAACCTTCGAAAATATAAAAAATTTTAATTTTTTTTAAAATATGAATATAATATTTAGTTATAATAAGCTTGATAATTATATATAATTTAATGTCAATATAAATAATTTTATTAATAGATATTATAATAATGATCAATAAATAAATTAATAAACAATAATTAATTAGAATAATATAAATTAAAATATTGTTGCAAAATCAAAAATTATTCAAAATTAAATTAAAATAAATTACTAAATAATAATATTTTGTTTTAAAAATTTTGCCTCTTTTTATAATCTTATATTTTTTGATGAAAAATTAATTATTTATATTATATCTATCTCACTAATAATTTATTTTTTAATTAATATATCTATAAAAATAAAATATTAAATAATTAAAATAAATTTATAAAATTATAATGAATAGTAATAAAAATGAGTTTTATTATTTATTATTTAGAGATACTAATTTAAAGGCTTATATATTAATAGGCTTCGCGGTTTAGGAGTTTAGTCAATAATAATTTAGGTATTTTGTGGTTTATAAATTTTATTTAAAAAATCTAATAACAAAAAATTTATTTTTTTATTTTTTCTTATTTTCAAAGGCTATAACCTTTGAAAACATAATAATTTTTTAATTTTTTTAAAATGTTATAATATTATTTTTGTTATAATAATCTAAATAATTATATATTATGTAAATTCAATATAAATAATTTTTTTTATAGATATTATGATGACGATAATAAAATAAATTAATAAACTATTATTAATAAGATATATATTAAATAAAATTTTTTGCAATACCTAAAATGATTCAAAATCAAAGTAAAATATATTAATAAGATAGATATTAAATAAAACTATTATTAATAAGATAAAATATATAGGTTTAAAAGATAATATATCTAGGAGTTTTGGGATTTAAGAATTTAGTGATTTAAGTGTTTAGTCATTTAGTAGTTTATAGGTTTACTTAAAAAATAAAATAACAAAAAAATTTTTTATTATTTGTTCTCATTTTTGAAGGATATAACCTTTGAAACTATTACAATTTTTAAATTTTTTTAAATGTGAATACTATATTTAGTTATGATAATCTTAATAATTATATATCATGTAAATTCAATATAAACAATTATATTGATATATATTATTATAATGAACGTACAAAAAATTTATTTTAGGGTATACCTATTTAATAGTTTAAGTTTATTGTGGTTTTGTGGTTAATGAGTTTATTGATTTATATGTTTACACATTTAGGTGTTTATAGGTTTTATTTAATCAATTAAATAACAAAAAATTTATTTTTATGAATTTTCGTGATTTTCAAAGGTTATAACCTTTGAAAATATAATAATTTTTTAATAGTTCTAAAATATGAATACAATACTTAGTTATAATAATCTTAAAAATTATATTTGATGTAAATTCAAAATAAAAAATTTTATTAATATATATTATTATAATGATCTAAAAAATAAATTAATAAACTATTATTAATAAGATAGATATTAATTAAAATATATTTTCAAAACCCAAAATAATTCAAAATCAAAGTAAATTATATTACTAAATAAAATTTTAAAATTTTGAAATATTATTTATTTTTATAAGCTTATATATTTTCTGATATAAAATAATTTATTTAAATTATATATGTCTCACTCATTATTTATTTTGTAATTACTATTTCTATAAAAATAAACTAAAAAATAATTAAAATGAATATTTAAAATTATAATGAATACAAATAAAAATGAGATTTATTTTTTATTATTTAGGTTATATAGGTTTAATGGTTTAAGTATATATTGGGTTTTGGGGTTTAGGAATCTAGAGATTTGAATATTTAGGCATTTAGTGGTTTATTAGTTTTATTTAAATAATAAAAAAATCATTTTTGTGATTTTTTATATTTTTTGAAGGTTATAACCTTTGAAAATATAATAATTTTTAAATTTTTTTCAAATGTAAATATAATATTTAGTTATAATAATCTTATTAATTATAAGACATTTAAATTCAATATTAGTAATTTTATTGTTAGATATTATAAAATTGATCAAATAATAAATTAATAAACTATACTTAATAAGATTGATAGCAATTAAAATACAATAGCAAAACCTATATATAATGATTCAAAATCAAAGTAAAATATATTACTAAATAATAATTTTTTGTTTTTAAATTTTTAATTCTTTTTATATGCTTATTTTATTTTGATTAAAAATAAATTATTAAAATTATAGTTGTCTTGCTCATTATTTATTTTGTAATTAATATTTCTATAAAAAATAAACTAATAAATAATTAAAATGAATATTTAAAATTATAATGAATACAAATTAAAATCAGATTTATGATTTATTATATGTCGTATACCGGTTTAATAGTTTGATTATTTAAGAGTTTTATCATTTAGGAGTTTATCAATTTATGTTTTTAGGTAACTAGTGGTTTATAGGTTTTATTTATATAATAAAAATAAATTTTTTTTTTGATTTTTTTGATTTTCAAAGGTTATAACAGTTAAAAATAAAATAATTTTTAAAATTTTTTGAAATGTGAATACTATGTATAATTATATTAATCTTACTAATTATATATCATATAAATTCAATATAAACAATTTTAATGATAGATATTATAATAATGATCAAAAATTAAATTAATAAACTATTATTAATACTATAAATATTAATTAACATATATTTACACAACACAAAATGATTCAAAATCAAATCAAAATATATTACTAAATAATAATATATAATTTTTAAATATGTCCTTCTTTTTATAAGCTTATATTTCTTTTGATTAAAAATAAATTATTTAAATAATATTTGTCTTACTCGAAATTTATTTTGTAATTAATATTTCTATATAATTAAACTATAAATAATTAAAATGAATATTTAAAATTATAATAAATATAAATAAAAATGAGATTTATTCTTTATTAACTAGTATATAGATGTTAAATGGTTATGTATTTACGGGTTTCGCGGTCATTGAGCTTACTAATTTAAATAAGTAAGCATTTAATGGTCTATTGGTTTTATTTAAAAAATAAAAAAACTAAAAATTTATTTTTATTATTTTTTCTCATTTTTTAAGATTATAACCTTTGAAAATATAATAATTTTTAAATTTTTTACATAAGTGACTACAATATTTATTTATGATAATCATAATAATTATATATGATATAAATTCAATATAAACAATTTTATTGATATATATTCTTATAATTATCAAAAAATAAAATAAAAATCTATTATGAATAAGATTGTTATTACTTAGAATATAATATCAAAACCTAAAATGATTCAAAATCAAAGCAAAATATATTACTAAATAATAATTACTTGTTTTTAAATTTTTATTCTTTTTATAAGCTTATCAATTTTTTGAAGAAAAATAATTTTTATAAATTATATTTTTAACTCATAATTTATTTTATAATTAATACATATATAAAAATAAAAAACTAAATAATCAAAATGAATTTTTTAAATTATAATGAAAACAAATAAAAATGAAATTTATTAATTATTATTTAGGGTATACCGATTTAAAGGATTATCTATATAGGAGTATCAGAATTTTGTACTTTAGTGATTTAAATGCTTAGGCATTTAGTGGTGTATAGGTTTTATTTAAACAATAGAATAACAAAGAAAAATTTTTTTTTTTATTTTTTCACATTTTCAAAGGTTATAACCTTTTAAAATATAATATTTTTAAAATTTTTTTCAAAAGTGAATACAATATTTAGTTATAATAATCACTATATTTATATATCATATAAATTCAATATAAACATTTTTAATGATAAATATTCTAATAATGATGAAAAAATGACTTAATAATCTATTATTAATAAGATAGATATCAATTAAAATATATTTACAAAACCTAAAATGATTCAGAAGCAAACCAATTATATTACTATACAATAATGTGTTATTTTGAAATATTTCTTTCTTTTAAAAAGTTAATCTATAATTTTTTGATGAAAAATAATTTATATAAATTATATTTGTGTAACTCATAAATATTTTTGTAATTAATATTTATATAAAAATAAACAAATAAATAATTAAAATGAATATATAAAATTATAATTAACTAAATGAGATTTATTATTAATTATTTATTATTTTGGGTTACTAGGTTTAATTTAAATTAGATCCGTATTACTAATAATTTATTTTGTATTTAATATTTCTATAAAAATAAACTGAAAATTAATTAAAATAAAAATTTAAAATTATACTGAATAAAAATTAATATGATATTAAGATTTATTATTAATGTATACTAGTTTAATGGTTTAACTATTTAAAGGTTTTGTCTTTTAAAAGTTTAGCGATTGAGGTTTTTAGGCATTTATGGTTTATAGGTTTTATTTAATCAATAAAATAACAAAAAAAAATATTTGTAATTTTTCTCATTTTCATAGGTTATAACCTTTGAAAATATAATAATATTTAAATTTTTTTGAAATGTGAATACAATATTTAGTTATAATAATATTAGTAATTATATATGTTATATATTCAATATAAATAATTTTATTGATAGATATTATAATAATGATCAAAAATTAAATTAATAAACTACTAATAATAAGATATATATTAATTAAAAAATATTTACAAAACCCAAATTGATTCAAAATTAAAGTAAAATATATTACTGGATAATATATTTTATGTTTTAAATTTTTACTTCTTATATTAGCGTATAATTTTATTTGATTAAAAATAAATTATTTAAATTATATTTGTCGCACTCATAATTTATTTTATAATAAATATTTCTATAAAAATAAACTAATTAATAATTAAAATGAATATTTAAATCTATAATAAATAGATATTAAAATTATATTTATTAATTATTATGTATTATATAGCAGTTTAATGGTTTATGTATTTAGGTATTACGCGATTTAGGTCTTTACTGATTTAATTGTGTATGCATTTAGTGGTTTATAGGTTTTATTTAAAAAATAAAATAACAAAACATTTATTTTTATTATTTTTTGATATTTTCAAAGGTTATAACCTTTGAAAATATAATAATTTTTAAATTTTTTTCAAAACTGAATTTAATATTTTGTTATAATAATAATTATATTTATATATCATATAAATTCAACATAGACAATTTTAGTGATAAATATTCTAATAATGATCAAAAAATAAATTAATAATCTATTATTAATAAGATAGATATCAATTAAAATATAATTATAAAATATAAAATGATTCATAAGCAAAGCAAAATATATTACTATATAATAATTTTTTGTTTTGAAAATTTTTTTTATTTTAAAAAGTTAATCTAAATTTTATTGATTAAAACCAATTTACATAAATTATATTTTATTAACTCATAATTTATTTTTTAATTAATATTTATATTAAAATAAAAAATTAATAATTAAAATGAATATTAAAAATTATAATGAAAAAAAATGAGATTTATTATTTATTATTTAGGGTATACCAGTTTAATTTAAGTTATATCTATCTCACTAATAATTTATTTTGTAATTAATATTTCTATAAAATAAACTGATAAATAATTTAAATAAAAATTTAAAATTATACTGAATAAAAATTAAAATGAGATTTATGATTTATTATTAATGTATACCAGTTTAATGGTTTCAATTTTTTGAAGTTTTGTCGTTTAGGAGTTTAGCATTTTATGTTTTTAGGCATTTAGTGTTTTATAGGTTTTATTTAAACAATAAAATAACAAAAAAAAATTTGTAATTTTTTTGAATTTTCAAATGTTATAACCTTTGAAAATTTAATAATATTCAAATTTTTTTGAAATTGAATACAATACTTAGTTATAATAATTTTTATAATTCTCTATCATATAAAATAAATATAAACAATTTTATTGATAGATATTATAATAATGATCAAAAATTAAATTAATAAACTATTTATAATAAGATAGATATTAATAAAAAAATATTTACAAAACCCAAATTGATTCAAATTAAATTAAAATATATTTGTTGATAAAATTTTTAATTTTTAATAATACTTTCTTTTATACTTCTTTTAAAAGAGTATATTTTTTTTTTGATTAAAAATAAATTATTTAAATTATATGTGTTGCACTCATAATTTATTTTGTAATAAAAATTTTATAAAAATAAACAAATAAATAATTAAAATGATATTTCAAATAATAATAAATTTAAATAAAAATTAGATTTATGATTTATTAGGAGTATACTAATTTAATGCTTTAGTATTTATGGCTTTGGGTTTAGTAAATTTATCATTTAGAATTGTAGTCATTTAGTGGGTTTATATAGTTTTATATAAAAATAAAATAACAAAAAATTTATTTTTGTTATTTTTTCTCATTTTGAATGTTATAACTTTAAAATAGTAAATACTTATAATTTTTTTTGAAAAGTAAATATAAATAAGGACTTATAATAATCATAATAATTGATATATCATATAATTCATATAACTATTTTATTGATATATATTAGAAATACTGATCATAAAAAAGTAATAAAACAATATTAGAAGATAATATTGTTTAAAATTTATTTTCAAAACATAAAATGATTTAAAAATCAAAGTGAAATATTTTACGAAAATATTAATTTTAAATTTTAATTTGTCTCCATTTATAAGCCTATATATTTTTTGATGAAAAAATAAAAGTATTTAAATTATATTTGTCTAACTCATAATTTATTTTGTAATTAATTTTATATAAAAATAAACGAAATAATAATTAAATTAATATTTTAAATTATAATGAAAAAAATAATATTGAGATTTATTATTCATTATTTAGGGTATACTAGTTTAAAAGGATTATCTTATTAGGATTTTAGAGATTTAAGAGTTATTGATTTAAGTGTTTAGGCATTTAGTGGTTTATCAGATTTATTTAAACATGAAATAACAAAAAAATTATTTTTTATATTTTCACATTTTCAAAGGCTATAACCTTTGAAAATATAATAATTTTAAAATTTTTTAAAAATATGAATACAATATTTTATAATAATCATAATAATTATAAAATATAAACAAAATATAAAAATTTATTGATAGATATTAAATCAATTTCAAAAAATAAATTAATATGCTATTATTAATATGATGATATAAATTAAAATATAATTGCAAAACCTAAAATTATTCAAAATCAAAGTACAATTTATTACTAAATAA
>JAREIK010001357.1:196264-326353 GCA_029783825.1 Sapria himalayana
TATATTTCAAATGTTAACCTATAAACATTAAATGCATAAAGACATAATCGCTAAAGTCATAAACGAAAAAACCTCTAAATACTTAAAATATTAAACATGTATACATTAATAATAATTCATAAATCACATTTTAATTTTTATTCAGTATAATTTTAAATTTGTATTTAAATTATTTATCATTTTATTTTTATAGAAATATTAATTACAAAATAAATTATTAGTGAGACAGATCTAATTTCAATTAGACTGGTATACTCAAAATAATAACGAATAAATTTTGATTTATATAAATTAATTTTCATCAAAAAAATATGAATAAACTTTTTATAAGAAAAAAAATTTCAAAAAAACAAATTATTATATAGTAATAAATTTTGATTTCTTCTGAATCACTTTAGGTTTTTTTATCATATTTTAATTGATATTTATCTTATCAATAATAGATTATTAATTTATTTTTTAATAATTTTTAGAATATTTTTCAAAAATATTGTTTATATTGAATTTATATGATATATAAATATAATGATTATTATAACTAAATATTGAATTCACATTTGAAAAAAATTTAAAAATTATTATATTAACAAATGTTAACCTTTGAAAATATCAAAAAATAATAAAAATAAATATATTGTTATTTTAATTTTTAAATAAAACCTATAAACCACTAAATGCATACACAGTTAAATCAGTAAACTCCTAAGGCCGTAATACCTAAATACATAAACCTTTAAATCAACTATATACTCCTTAATAATTAAGAAATCTAATTGTTATTTCAATTTATTATTATTTTAAATTTTCATTTTAATTCTTTATAAGTTTATTTTATAGAAATATTTATAACAAAATAAATTATGAGTGCGACAAATATAATTTAAATAATTTATTTTTAATCAAAAAATATATATACGCTTATAAAAGAAGTAAAATTTTGAAAATTAAAATTATTATCCAGTAATATTTTTTACTTTAATTTTTAATCAATTTGGGTTTTGTAAATATTTTTTAATTAATATATGTCTTATTATTAATTGTTTATTAATTTTATTTTTGATCTTTATTATAATATCTATCAATAATATTTTTTATATTGAATTTATATGAGATATAATTATTAAAATTATTATAACTAAATATTGTATTCACATTTCAAAAAATGTTAAATATTATTATATTTTCAAAGGTTATAACCTATTTAAATGACAAAAAATTACAAATTTTTTTTTGTTATTTTATTGTTTAAATAAAACCTATAAATCACTAAATGCCTAAAAACATAAATCGTTAAACTCTTAAATGACAAAACTTCAAAATACTTAAACTATTAAATTTGTATACATTAATAATAAATCATAAATCTCATTTTAATTTTTATTTAGTATAATTTTAAATTTTTTTTTAATTATTTATCAGTTTATTTTTATAGAAATATTAATTACAAAATAAATTATTAGTGAGAAAGATATAATTTAAATAATTTATTTTTCATTAAAAAAAAGATATATGCTTATAAAAAGAGTCAGAATTTTACAAACAAAAATTTATTATTTAGTAAAATATTTTATTTTGATTTTGAATCATTTTAGATTCTGCAATTATATTTTAATTTATATCATTCTTATTAATAATTATTTATTAATTTTTTATAGATCATTATTATAATATGTATTATTAAAATTATTTATATTAAGTTTACATTATATATAATTATTAAAATTATTAAATCTAAATATTATATTCACATTTAGAAAAAATAAAAAATTATTAATTTTTCAAGGGTTATAACCTTGAAAAATTAAAAAAAAATTAAATTTTTTGTTTTTTCATTTTTAAATAAAAACTATAAATCACTAAACCCCAAAACACCTAAACCATTTTAACTGTATATCCTGAATAATAAATAATAAATCTCACTTTTATTTTTATTTATTATAATTTTAAATATTTATTTTTATTATTTTTTAGTTTATTTTTATAGAATTATGAATTACAAAATATATTATGTGGAAGACCAATATAATTTAAATAATATACTTTTAAGAACAAAAAAATATAAACTTATAAAAAGAAGCAAAATATCAAAAACATTATTATATAATAATTTATTTTACTTTGATTTTGAAAAAATTATGTTTCGCAAATATATTTTAAAAAATATCTATCTTATTTATAATTGTTTATTAATTTATATTTTGATCATTAATATAATATCGATCAATATAATTGTTTATATTGAATTTATATGATATATAATTATTAATATCATCATAACTAAATAGAGTATTCACATTTAAAAAGAATTTATAAATTGTTATATTTTCAATTGTTATAAACTTCAAAAATTAGAAAAAAATAACAAAAAATAAATTTTTTGTTATATCATTGTTTAAATAAAACTTATAAACCATTAAATACCTAAACACATAAATCTCTAAACTCCTAAACCTCGAAGCCCCTAAATACTTAAACCCTTAAACACGTAAACCTTAAATATAATTTAAATAATTTATTGAAATATTAATTAAAAAATAAATTATGAGTGATACAAATATAATTTAAATAATTTATTTTTCATCAAAAAAATATATAATCTTATAAAATGAGACAAAAACTAAAAAAAAAATTATTATTTTGTAATAAATTTACTTTGATTTTGAATCAGTTTAGTTTCTTTAATTAAATTTTAATTTATAATTATCATATTAAATAATTGTTTATTAATTTATTTTTTGATAATTGATATAATATCTATCAATAAAATTGTTCATATTTAGTTTATATTATCTATTGTTATAATAATTCTTATTACTAAATATTGTATTCACATTTTTAAAAAATTTTAAAATTATTATATTTTCAAAGGTTATAATCTTTGAAAATTTGAAAAAATATCAAAAATAATCTTTTTGTTATTTCACTATTTAAATAAAACCTATAAACCACTAATTGTCTAAATACTTAAATGAATAACATCTAAATCTGTAAAAATCTAAATAGATAATTTTTTTAATCAGATATATCATAAATAATAAACAATAAATCTCATTTTTATTTTTTCATTATAATTTTAAATATTCATTTTAATTATTTATTAGTTTATTTTTATATAAATATTAATTACAAAATAAATTATGAGTTAGACAATTATAATTTATATAAATTATTTTTCATCAAAAAATATATATATAAACTTATTAAAAGAAAAAAAAAATTAAAAACAAAAAATTATTTTATAATAATATAATTTGCTTTGCTTCTGAATAATTATTGGTTTTGTAATTATATTTTAATTGATACATATCTTATTAATAATAGATTATTAATTTATTTTTTGATCATTTTTAGAATATTTATCAATAAAAATGTTTATATTGAATTTATTAGATATATAAATATAATGATTATTATAACTAAATATTAAATTCACTTTTGAAAAAAATTTTAAAATTATTATATTTTCAGAGATTTTATCCTCTGAAAATGTGAAAAAATAAGAAAAAATATTTTTTTTGAATTTTTATTGTTTAAATAAAACCTATAAACCAATAAATGCCTTAATACTTAAATCAATAACTCCTAAATCTCTAAAACCCTAAATAATAAATAATAATGCTTTTAAACCGGTAACCCTAAATAATAAATAATAAATCTCAATATTATTTTTTTCATTATAATTTTAAATATTCATTATAATTATTTATTTGTTTATTTTTATATAAATATTATTTATAAAATAAATTATGAGTTAGACAAATATATTTTATATAAATTATTTTTCATCAAAAAATATTGATAAACTTATAAAAAGAATAAAAAATTTAAGAACAAAAATTTATCATATAGTGATATATTTTGCTCTCATTCTGAATCATTTTAGGTTTTGTAATTATATTTTAATTGATATCTATCTTATTAATAATTGTTTATTAATTTATTTTTATTCAGTATAATTTTAAATTTTTATTTTAATTATTTATCAGTTTATTTTTATAGAAATATTAATTACAAAATAAATTATTAGTGAGACATATTTAACTTAAATTAAACTGGTATATCCTAAATAATAAATAATAAATCTCATTTTTTTCATTATAATTTTAAATATTCATTTTAATTATTAATTTTTAATTTTTATATAAATATTAATTAAAAAATAAATTGAGTTAAACAAATATAATTTGTGTAAATTATTTTTAATCAAAAAAATATAGATAAACTTTTTAAATTATAAATAATTTCAAAACCAAAAATTATAATATAGTAATATATTTTGCTTTGCTTATGAATCATTTTATGTTTGGTAATTATATTTTAATTGATATCTATCTTATTAATAATATTTTTATTAATTTATTTTTTGATCATTATTAGAATATTTATCACTAAAATTGTTTATGTTGAATTTATATGATACATAAATATAATGATTATCATAACTAAATATTGAATTCACTTTTGAAAAAAATTTAAAAATTATTATATTTTCAAAGGTTATAACGTTTGAAAATATCAAAAAATTATAAAAAAAATGTTTTGTTATTTTATTTTTTAAATAAATTTTATAAACCACGAAATGCATACACAATTAAATCAGAAAACATCTAAATACATAAACCATTAAACTGCTATATAATACATAATAATTAATAAATCTAATATTAATTTCTATTTATTTTAGTTTTAAATATTCATTTTAATTATTTATTAGTTTATTTTTATAGAAATATTTATTATAAAATAAATTATGAGTTCGACAAATATAATTTAAATAATTTATTTTTAATCAAAAAAAATATATACGCTTATAAAAGAAGTAAAAATTTAAAAATTAAAAATTATTATCGAGTAATATATTTTACTTTAATTTTGAATCAATTTGGGTTTTGTAAATATTTTTTAATTAATATCTATCTTATTATTAATAGTCTATTAATTTAATTTTTGATCATTATTATAATATCTATCAATAAAATTATTTATATTGAATTTATATCAATATAATTATTAATAATATTATAACTAAATATTGTATTCACATTTCAAAAAATTTTTAATATTATTATATTAGCTAAGGTTATATCCTATGAAAATTAGAAAAAATTACAAATTTTTTTTGTTATTTTATTGATTAAATAAAACCTATAAACCACTAAATGCCTAAAAACCTAAATAGCTAAACTCCTAAAAGACAAAACCTCTAAATACTTAAACCATTAAACTGGTATACATTAATAATAATTAATAAATATCATTTTAATTTTTATTCAGTATAATTTTTTATTTTTATTTTAATTAATTTTCAGTTTATTTTTATAGAAATATTAAATACAAAATAAATTATTGGTAAGACAGCTCTAATTTTAATTAGATCGGTATAGGCAAAATAATAAATAATAAATCTCATTTTTATAATTATAATTTTAAATATTCATTTTAATTATTTATTTGTTTACTTTTATATAAATATTAATTACAAAATAATTTATGAGTTACACAAATATAATTTATATAAATTATTTTTCATCAAAAAATTATAGATAAACTTTTTAAAAGAAAATAAAATTTCAAAACATAAAATTATTATATAGTAATATATTTTGATTTGCTTCTGAATCATTTTAGGTTTTGTAAATATATTTTATTTGATATCTATCATATTAATAATAGATTATTAAGTAATTTTTTCATCATTATTAGTATATTTATCAATAAAAATGTTTATATTGAATTTATATGATAGATAAATATAATGATTATTATAACTAAATATTGTATTCACTTTTGAAAAAAATTTCAAAATTAATACATTTTCAAAGGTTATAACCTTTGAAAATGTTAAAAAATAAAAAAAATATCTTTTCTATGTTATTCTATTGTTTAAATAAAACTATACACCACTAAATGCCTAAGCACTTAAATCACTAAACTACAAAATGATGATAACCTTATATAAATAATCCTTTAAATCGGTATACCCTAAATAATAATTAATAAATTTCATTTTTATTTGTTTTCATTATAATTTAAAAAATTCATTTTGATTGTTAGTTTTTTATTTTTATATATGTATTAATTATAAAAAAAATTATGAGTTAAAAATATAATTTATAAAAATTATTTTTCATTAAAAAATTGATAAGCTTATAAAAAGAATAAAAATTTAAAAATAAATAATTATTATTCAGTAATATATTTTGCTTTGATTTTGAATCATTTTAGGTTTTGATATTATATTTTAAGTAATATCAATCTCATTCATAATAGATTTTTAATTTATTTTTTGATAATTATTAGAATATCTATCAATAAAATTGTTTATATTAAATTTATATGATAAATAATTATTATGATTATTATAAATAAATATAGTATTCACTTTTGAAAAATATTTAAAAATTATTTTATTTTCAAAGGTTATAATTTTAAAAAATGAGAAAAAATAATAAAAATAAATTTTTAGTTATTTTATTTTTTAAATAAACATATAGACCATTAAATGCTTACTTACTTAAATTAGTAAGCTCATAAACCCCGAAACCCCTAAATACATATACATTCTAACATCTTATACTACTTAATAAATAATAAATCTCATTTTTATTTCTATTTATTATAATTTTAAATATTTTTTTTAATTATTTATAGTTTAATTATTTAAAAAAATTAATTACAAAATAAATTTCGAGTGAGACAAATATTATTTAAATAATTTATTTTTAATTAAAAAAAATATAAGCTTATAAAAAGAAGGAAAAATTTAAAAATTAAATATTATTATTTAGTAATATATTTTGATTTGATTTTGAATCATAATGTGTTATGTAAATATATTTTAATTAATATTTATATTATTAATAATAGTTTATTAATTTAATTTTTGATCATTATTATAATATCTATCATTAAAATTGTTTATATTGAATTTATATGATATAAAATTAGTAAGATTAATATAATTATACATATTATTCAGATTTCAAAAAATTTTAAAAATTATTTTATTATTAACCGTTATAACCTTAGAAAATCACAAAAAATCAAAAAAAGAATTTTATTTTTATTATATAAATAAAACCTATAAACAACTAAATACCTAAAAACATAAATTGATAAACTCCTAAACGACAAAACTCTTAAATAATCAAACCATTAAACCGGTATACCACATATAATAAATCATAAATCTCATTTTAATTTGTATTCATTATAATTTTAAATATTCATTTTAATTATATAATAGTTTTTTTATAGAAATATTAATTATAAAATAAATAATGAGAGATACAACTATAATTTTAATAATTTATTTTTAATCAAAAAGAAAATATAAGCTTATAAAAAGAAGTAAAAATTTAAAAACAAAAAAGTATTATTTAGTAATATATTTTACTTTGATTTTGAATCATTATATATAGGTTTTGTAATTATATTTTAATTACTATCAATCTTATTAATAATAGTTTATTAATTTATTATTTGATCAATTTTATAATATCTAACAATAAAATTACTTATATTGAATTTAAATGTCTTATAATTATTAAGATTATTATAACTAAATATTATATTTACATTTGAAAAAAATTTAAAAATTATTATATTTTCAAAGGTTATAACCTTCAAAAATGATAAAAAATCACAAAAATAATTTTTTATTATTTTATTATTTAAATAAAACTTATAAACCACTAAATGCCTAAACATTTAAATCTCTAGACTTCTAAACCCCAAAACCCCCTAAATGCTTATACCATTAAACCTATATAACCTAAATAATAAATAATAAATCTCATTTTTATTTGTATTCTTTATTATTTTAAATATACATTTTAATTATTTTTTAGTTTATTTTTATAGAAATATTAATTGCAAAATAAATAATGAGAGAGACATATAATTTAAATAAATTATTTTTATGAAAAAAAATATAAGCTTATAAAAATAAACAAAATTTTAAAAATTTAAAATTTTATTTATTAATATAATTTACTTAGATTTTGAATTATTTTGGGTTATGCAAATATATTTTAATTAATATCTATCTTATTATTAATAGTTTATTAATTTATTTTTGATCATCAAAATAATATATATTAATAAAATTTATTATATTGAATCTACATCAAATATAATTATTAAGATTATTATAACAAAGTATTGTATTCATTTTAGAACTATTAAAAAATTATTATATTTTCAACGGTTATAACCTTTGAAAATCACGAAAATTCATTAAAATAAATTTTTTGTTATTTCATTGATTAAATAAAAACTATAAACACCTAAATGTGTAAACATATAAATCAATAAATTCATTAACCCCAAAACCACAATACACTTAAACCATTAAATAGGTATACCCTAAATAATAAATCATAAATCTCATTTTTATTTGTATTCATTATAATTTTATATATACATTTTAATTATTCATTAGTTTATTTTTATAGAAATATAAATTAAAAAATAAATTAATAGTGAGACAAATATAATTTAAATAATTATTTTTCATCAAAAAATATATAAGCTTATAAATGGATACAAAAATTTAAAAATTTAAAATTAATATTTAGTAAAATATTTCAGTTTGATTTTGAATGATTTTAGGTTTTGTAAATATATTTTAAACAATATTTATCTTATTAATAATTTTTTATTAATCTTTTGTATCATCATTATTATAATATATATCAATATAATTGATTATATTGAATCTACCTGATATATAATTATTAAGATTATCATAACTAAAGTTAGTATTCACATTTATCAAAATTTAAAAATTATTATAGTTTCAAAGGTTATATCCTTCAAAAATGAGAACAAATAACAAAAAAAATTTTGTTATTTTATTTTTTAAATAAAACCTATAAACTACTAAATCCCGAAACACATAAATTCAATAAATTCTAAAATCCCAAAACTCCTAAATATATAATCTTTTAAATCTATATATTTTATCTTATTAATAATAGTTTTATTTAATATCTATATTATTAATATATTTTACATTAATTTTGAATCATTTTAGGTTTTGCAAATAAATTTTATTTAATATCTATATTATTAATAATAGTTTATTAATTTATTTTATTATCGTCATCATAATATCTATAAAAAAATTATTTATATTGAATTTACATAATATATAATTATTTAGATTATTATAACAAAATTATATTTTAACATTTTAAAAAAATTTAAAAAATATTAAGTTTTCAATGGTTATAACTTTTGAAAATAAAAAAAATAAATTTTTAGTTATTAAATTTTTTAAATAAAATCTATAAACCACAAAATACCTAAATTCTTAATGACAAAACTTCTAAACCCCAAAGCCCATAAATAATATCTATTAATAAAATTATTTATATTGATTTTACATTATATATAATTATCAAGATTATTATAACTAAATATTATATTCACATTTTTTAAAAATTAAAAATTATTATATTCTCAAAGGTTATAACCTTCAAAAATTAGATAAAATCACCAAAGGCATAAACACTTAAATGACTAAACCCCAAAACACCTAAATACTTAAACGATTAAACTTGTATATCCTGAATAATAAATAATAAATTTCAATTTTATTTGTATTCATTATAATTTTAAATATTTATTTTAATTATTTAATAGTTTATTTTTATAGAATTATAAATAACAAAATAAATTAAGAGGAAGACAAATATAATTTAAATAATTTACTTTTAATAACAAAAATATAAACTTATAAATAAAGCAAAATATTAAAAAAATTATTCTTTAGTAATATATACTTTGATTTTGAATAAATTTAGATTTTGCAAATATATTTTAAATAATATCTATCATATTAATAATAGTTTATAAATTTTTTTTGTTCATTATTATAATAGGAATTTAATTATTTATATTGAATTTAAATGACTTATAATTATTATGATTATTATAACTTAATATTATATTTACATTTGAAAAAAATGTTAAAATTATTATATTTTCAAATTGTTATAACCTTAGAAAATGTTAAAAAATATCAAAATAATTTTTTTGTTATTTCATTGTTTAAATAAAACCTATAAACCACTAAATGCCTAAAAACATAAAGTACTAAACTTATAAATGACAAAACCACTAAATACTTAAACAATTAAACTGGTATACATTAATAATAATTCATAAATCTCATTTTAATTTTTATTCAGCATAATTTAAAATTTTTATTTTAATTATTTAACAGTTTATTTTTTTAGAAATATGAATTACAAAATAAATTATTAGTAGGACAAATATAATTTAAATTAAACCTGTATACCCTAAATAATAAAGAATAAATATCATTTTTTTTCATTATTATTTTAAATAGTCATTTTAATATTTATTTGTTTATTTTTATATAAATATTAATTACAAAATAAATTATGAGTTAGACAAATAAATGTATATAAATTATTTTTCATCAAAAAAATATAGAAAAACTTTAAAAAAAAAATTCAAAACAAAAAATTATTATATAATAATATATTTTGCTTTGCTACTTAATCATTTTTGGTTATGTAATTATAGTTTAATTGATATCTACCATAATAATAATAGATTATTATTTTATTTTTTGATTATTATTAGAATATTCATCAATAAAATTATTTATATTGAATTTATATGAAATATAAATATAATGATTATTATAACTAAATATTGAATTCACTTTTGAAAAAAAATTAAAATTATTATATTTTCAAACGTTATAACCTTTGAAAATATCAAAAAATAATAAAAATAAATTTTTTGTTATTTTATTATTTAAATAAAACCTATAAACCACTATATGCATACACAATTAAATTAGTAAACTTTTAAACCCCATAATACCTAAATACATAAACTATTTAACTGCTATATAATACATAATAATTAATAAATCTAATTTTTATTTCTATTTATTATAATTTTAAATATTCATTTTAATTATTTATTAGTTTATTTTTATAGAAATATTTAATACAAAATAAATTATGAGTGTGACAAATATAATTTAAATAATTTATTTTTAATCAAAAAAGGTGTATACGCATATAAAGAAATAAAATTTAAAAATTAAAAATTATTATTCATTAATATATTTTACTTTAATTTTGAATCAATTTGGGTTTTCTAAATATATTTTAATTAAAATCTATCTTATTATTAATTGTTTATTAATTTAATTTTTTATCATTATTATAATATCAATCAATAAAATTGTCTATATTGAATTTATATGATATATAATTATTAATATTATTATAACTAAATAAATCTCTAAACTCTTAAATGTCAAAACCATTAAACTGGTATACATTAATAATAGATTAGAAATATCATTTTAATTTTTATTCCGTAAAATTTTAAATTTTTATTTTAATTATTTATCAGTTTATTTTTATAGAAATATTAATTACAAAATAAATTATTAGTGAGACCGATCTAATTTAAATTAAACTGGTATACCCTAAATAATAAATATTAAATCTCATATTTTTTCAATATAATTTTAAAATATTCATTTTAATTATTTATTTGTTTATTTTTATATAAATATTAATATCAAAATAATTTTAAGTTACACAAAATAATTTATATACATTATGTTCCATCAAAAAAATATATATAAACTTTTTAAAATAAAAAAAATTTCACAACAAAAAATTATAATATAGTAATATATTTTGCTTTGCTTCTAAATCATTTTAGATTTTGTAATTATATTTTAATTGATATCTATCTTATTAATAATAGATTATTAATTTATTTTTTGACATTATTAGAATATTTATCCATAAAATTGTTTATATTGAATTTACATAATATATAATTATAAAGATTATTATAACTAAATATTATATTTACATTTGAAAATAATTTAAAAAATATTATACTTTTAAAGGTTATCATCTTTGAAAATGATATAAAATCACAAAAATAAATTTTTTGTTATTTTATTGTTTATATAAAACTATAAACTATTAAATGCCTAAACCCTTAAATCATTAAACTCCTAAACCCCATTACCACAAAACCCCTAAATATTTAAACATTTAAACCATCTTTAAAGGTTTAAGTATTTATAAATATTATATAAATATCTTTCAATAAATAATAGTTTATTATTTTATTTTTTGATCATTATTATATTTATACTTATATTTAGTTTATTAATATCTATCAATAAAATTGTTTATATTTAATTTACATGATATATAATTATTAAGTTTATTATAACTAAATATTGTATTCACATTTAATAAAAATTTAAAAATTATGATATTTATAAAGGTTATAACCTTCAAAATTGATAGAAAATTTGAAAAATAATTTTTTGTTATTTCATTATTTAAATAAAACATATAAACTACTAAATCCCTAAACACTTAAATCACTAAACTCCTAAACACCTAAATACTTAAACCTTTAAACCGGTATACCCTAAATAATTAATCATAAATCTAATTTTTATTTGTATTCATTATAATTTTAATATTCATTTTAATTATTTATTAGTTTATTTTTATAGAAATATAAATATCAAAATAAAATTAAGAATGAGTCAAATATAATTTAAATAATTTATCTTCATCAAAAAAATTTATAAGCTTATAAAAAGAAACAAAAATTTAAAAATAAAAAATTATTATTTAGTAATATATTTTACTTTGATTTTGAATCATTTCACGTTTTGCAAATATATTTTAATTAATATCTATCTTATTAATATTAGTTTATTAATCTATTTTATGGTCGATATTATAATATCGATCAATAAAATTATTTATATTGAATTTACATGATATTTAATTTTTATGATTATTATAATTAAATATTGTATTAACATTTGAAAAAAAATTAAAAATTATAATATTTTCAATGGTTATAACCTTGAAAATGAGAAAAAATCATAAAAATAATTTTTTTGTTATTTAATTATTTAAATAATACCTATAAACCACAAAATACCTAAATACTTAAAATACTAAACTCCTAAACCCTGATACTGCTGCACCACACACATAGCGACGGACCACAGTACACACGTGCACATATTCTTGTCCCTTTTGGTGTAGCATTTAGAGGGGCTAGCACGTCCTAGAAGCAGCCAGAAGTATGGGCACCCAGCTTGTAGAGGGCCCCACTAGCATGCCGGGATGTTAACATTCAGACAACTGACGAGAACGAGCAAAGTTGTCGCGAGTAAACCCAGGAGTAGCTAGGAGTGGGTCTCACTAGCCGTATCAGGCAACATTGAGGGCCACCTAAACATCGCCCAATAGGAGTAGCGGGTAATCCATGATTAATTGGAGAGCCGACAAAATCCTAACCATCACCAAGCAGGGCCAGTATGCAATGGAGTGCACACCAGCCACAGGGGAGTGAAAGATTCAAATTTGTAGTTTATGTTTGTAGTCTTATTTGTATTTTGGACTTTGTATGCACCATGTACTTGTAGAGACGGGTCATGACATACTCACACACACAATCTTGTCTGTTCTCTATGTAGCATGGTATGAGGGCAACTAGACCCATGAGTATCTCTAAGTGGGGCCCACTAATGCAGTTTGTAAATACACATTAGGCGATGCTACACTTCCGGGAGCAGAAGACCCATCTTTATAGCATTTTGTAATTTTACTTGTATTCTAGCTTCATTGTACATGTAGATAATTATACTATGAGATGGACCTCGTCACACTTGCACACCGATGCATATATATTTTTTGATATTTTGTCGGTGCAACATACAACCACTTCTTGGAGCTTGAAGAGGAAGCATTCTAACCCAAGAGATACTCTTTTGAGGATCATTAGAGCAAAAGAATGTGGAATTCAGAGGTGATAATGAATTGACAAAGTTCCGTAGATATGGACTTGTAGATTTATGGGTGTCCAGTTTTACATGTATTCCATTGCATAGCAATGACAAAGGAAAATGTTTGATGCTGCATGTCACACACATGCACAATCTTATATTTGCATAGTTTTAATATGGTGCATCATTCATGTTCCTCCAAAAGGCTTGGAAAATTCAAATGGAAAGGACGTAGTGCACATAATGACTCAATTCCAACTCTGAAGTACGGGAATGCCAGGTGATTTTAGTTATATTCGTACGCTTGGAATTATTCGGCATTATGTTTTTTTATGTATTTTATGCATAGAATCATTAAGGTGCATAGGATTTGATGGTCTGGCCTAAATTATTCAGCTTTTTAGTCTCTTGTAAGTTGTGTGCCTAAATGATAAATAAAGTGTGTATTTTCCAAAAAAAAACAAAAAAAAACAAAAAAACCTAAACTTTAAATCCTAAACCTTAAACTATAAACTATAAACCTAACCCATAAACCCTAAATCCTAAATCTCATGTTTTTCACTTTTATAATCAAATGACTAAGTGTTAAATTTTAATTGAAATTCACAACTTTTATGAATGTCACAGATTTATCATTTTGTATATGTAACACAAAGTCATGACTCAAGGGGTGAGTTATGGATTCAGTCTCTTTATTTCTTTAGATTATTGTAGCATTAGCAATGGTCATGATTGTATATTTTGTCTCTAGAACACAAAATCATATCGATGAGAATATGTCATAACTTGTGTCTCTCTGTTGAACATATTGTTATGGCATTAAGAATGATCATGAATACAAATTTAATCACTATAATACTGGGTCACAATATTGGATATGACCATAGCTTGTGCATTTTATCTTTATATTGCAAAGTCATTTTACTAGGAATGATTGTAACTTTGGACATTCCTCAAGAACAAAAGGCATGACCCTAGAAATAGTTAAAGCTCGAGTACTACTCTTTATAACTTTCTATAGCTAAAATTCTTGGGATTGGAAATATCACTATGGCTTTTTCCTTTGATTTGTGACCTCAAGTGTCAATATGCAATACTAATATTTCGAGCAATGATTAAAACATGTTATACATTTGAATATGATTAATTTACACCTTTTTGGGGTTTTTGAGCTTGCATACATAACTCATTTAATATAAAAAGAAATACGCTAAAAGGTGGTTATTTTTTTAGAGGTGAAGTAGGTTTTAAAATAATTTCTTTGAGTGTGTGCATGATAGATATTTTAGAAGAAATTACAATAATCAATATAAATAGCATCCTCAACAACTTGCTATTTCAACACATAGGGGTACAACTTTGGCTCAGTCTGTTAGCGTATATGAGTCAAATTACCTTTGATAGTCCAGTGATTCAACATCAAATATGATGAGACATAATAGAGTTAAAGTAAAAGCTCCTATTATTTTGGTTAGTGCTTTAGCAATCATTCTAGAGTTGAGAGAGGAATAAAATAAATTATTTTAATTATTCAGTATAATTTTAATTTTTATTTTAATTATTTATCATTTTATTTTTATAGAAATATTAATTACAAAATAAATTATTAGTGAAACAGATCTAATTTAAATTAAACTGGTATATCTTAAATAATAAAGAATAAATCTCATTTTTTTTATTTTAATTTTAAATATTCAAATTTAATTATTTATTTGTTTATTTTTATATAAATATTAATTACAAAATAAATTATGAGTTACACAAATATAATTTATATAAATTATTTTTCATCTAAATAATATAGATAAACTTTTTAAAAGAAAAAAAAATTTTAAAACAAAAAATTATTATATAGTAATATATTTTGCTTTGCTTCTGAAATCATTTCAGGTTTGGTAATTATATTATAATTGATATCTATCTTATTAATAATAGATTATTAATTTATTTTTTTGATCATTATTAGAATATTTATCAATAAAATAGTTTATAATTAATTTATATGATATATAATTATAATGATTATTATAAGTAAATATTGAATTCACTTTTGAAAAAAATTTAAAAATTATTCTATTTTCAAAGGTTATAACCTTTGAAAATATCAAAAAATAATTAAAATAATTTTTTTGTTTTTTTATTTTTTAAATAAAACCTATAAACTTCTAAATGCATACACAGTTAAATAAGTAAACTCCTAGACCCCGTAATGCCAAAATAAATTAACCATTAAACTGATATATAATACATAATAAATAATAAATCTAATTTTTATTTCTATTTATTATTATTTTAAATATTCATTTTAATTATTTATTAGTTTTTTATAGAAATATTTATTACAAAATAAATTATGAGTACGACAAATATAATTTAAATAATTTATTTTTAATGAAATAATATATATACGCATATAAAAGAAGTAAAAATTTAAAAATTTAAAATTATTATCCAGTAATATATTTTATTTTAATTTTGAATCAATTTGGGTTTTGTAAATATTTTTTAATTAATTTTTATCTTTTTATTAATAGTTTATTAATTTAATTTTTGATCATGATTATAATATCTATCAATAAAATTGTTTATATTGAATTTATATGATATATAATTATTAATATTATTATAAATAAATATTATATTTACATTTAAAAAATTTTAAATATTATTATATTTTCTAAGGTTATAACCTATGAAAATGAGAAAGTTATAAAATTTTTTTTATTATTTTATTGTTTAAATAAAACCTATAAACCACTAAATGCCTAAAAACATAAATAACTAAATTTTCAAATGATAAAATAGCTAAATACTTAAACAATTAAACTGGTATACATTAATAATAAATCATAAATCTCATTTTAATTTTTATTCAGGATAATTTAAAATTTTTATTTTAATTATTTATCAGTATATTTTTATAGAAATATTAATTACAAAATAAATTATTAATAAGATAGATATAATTAAAATTAAACTGGTATACCCTATAAATAATTAATAAATCTCATTTTTTTTCTTTATAATTTTAAATATTCATTTTAATTATTTATTTGATTATTTTTATATAAATATTAATTACAAAATAAATTAGGAGTTAGACAAATATAATTTAAATAAATTATTTTTAATCAAAAAATATCGATAAACTTTTTTAAATAAAAAAAAATTCAAAACAAAAAAATTATTATATTGTATAATATTTTGCTTTGCTTTGAATTATTTTAGGGTTTGTAATTATATATTAATTGATATCTACCTTATTAATAATAGATTATTAATTTATTTTTGATCATTATTAGAATATTTATCAATAAAATTAGTTATATTGAATTTATAAGATATATAAATATAATGATTATTATAACTAAATTTTGTATTCACTTTTGAAAAAAATTTAAAAATTATTATATTTTCAATGGTTATAACTATAAAAGATGAGAAAAAATAATTAAAATAAATTATTTGTTATTTCATTTTTTAAATAAAACCTATTGATCATTAAATGCTTAGTTACTTAAATCAGTAAGCTCATAAATACCGAAACCCCTAAATACATAAACCTTGTAACAGCTATATACTACTTAATAAATAATAAATCTCATTTTTATTTCTATATATTATAATTTTAAATATTCATTTTAATTATTTGTAGTTTAATTTTTTATAAAAATTAAGTACAAAATAAATTTCGAGTGAGACAAATATTATTTAAATAATTTAATTTTATAAAAAAAATATAAGCTTAAAAAAAGAAGGAAATTTTTAAAAATTAAATATTATTATTTAGTAATATATTTTGATTTGATTTTGAATCATTTTGTTATATGTAAATATATTTAAATTAATATTTATATTATTAATAATAGTTTATTAATTTAATTTTTGATCATTATTATAATATTTATAATTAAAATTATTTATATTGAATTTTAATGATATATAATTAGTAAGATTAATATAATTATACATTGTATTCACATTTCAAAAAAATTTAAAAATTATTTTATTTTTAAAGATTATAACCTTTGAAAATCACAAAAAAATATCAAAAAAAGAATTTTAAATTTTTATTATATAAATAAAACCTATAAACTCGTAAATGCCTAAAAACATAAATTGCTAAACTCCTAAACGACAAAACTCCTAAATAATCAAACCATTAAACCAGTATACCATATATAATAATTCATAAATCTCATTTTAATTTGTATTCATTATAATTTTAAATATTCATTTTAATTATTTATTAGTTTATTTTTTATAGAAATATCAATTACAAAATAAATAATGAGCGAGACAACTATAATTTTAATATTTTATTTTTAATCAAAAAAAATATAAGCATATAAAAAGAAGTAAAAATTTAAAAATAAAAAATTATTATTTAGTAATATATTTTACTTTGATTTTGAATCATTATATATAGGTTTTGCAATTATATTTTAATTGCTATCAATCTTATTAAGAATACTTTATTAATTTATTATTTGATCAATTTTATAATATCTAACAATAAAATTATTTATATTGAATTTAAATGTCTTATAATTATTAAGATTATTATAACTAAATATTATATTTACATTTGAAAAAAATTTAAAAATTATTATATTTTCAAAGGTTATAAACTTCAAAAATGATAAAAAATCACAAAATAATTTTTTTATTATTTAAATAAAACTTATAAACCACTAAATGCCTAAACATTAAAATCTCTAGATCCCTAAACCCCAAAACCCCCTAAATACTTAAATCATTAAACCTATATAACCTAAATAATAAATAATAAATCTCATTTTTATTTGTATTCATTATAATTTTAAATATTCATTTTAATTATTTTTTAGTTTATTTTTGTAGAAATATTAATTACAAAATAAATAATGAGTGAGACATATATAATTTAAATAAATTATTTTGTATGAAAAAAAAATAAGCTTATAAAATGAAATAAAATTTCAAAAATTTAAAATTTTATTTAGTTATATAATTTACTTTTAATTTGAATTATTTTGGATTCTGCAAATATATTTTAATTAATATCCATCTTATTAATAATAGTTTATTAATTTATTTTTTGATCATTTTTATAAAATATATTAATGCATTTTTTTATATTGAATCTACAACAAATAAAATTATTAATATTATTATAACTAAGTATTGTATTCATTTTTTTATATATTTAATACCTTTGAAAATCACAAAAATTCATAAACATAAATTTTTTGTTATTTCATTGATTAAATAAAACCTATAAACACGAAAATGTGTAAAACAAATAAATCAATAAATTCCTTAACCCCAAAACCACAAAAAACTTAAACAATTAAATAGTTATACCCTAAATAATAAATAATAAATCTCATTTTTATTAGTATTCATTATAATTTTATATATACATTTTAATTATTTATTAGTTTATTTTTATATAACTATAAATTAAAAAATAAATTAATAGTTAGACAAATAAAATTTAAATAATTTATTTTTCATCAAAAAATATATAAGCTTATAAATGGATACTAAAATTTAAAAATTAAAAATTAATATTAAGTAAAATATTTCACTTTGATTTTGAATCATTTTAAGTTTTGTAAATATATTTTAAACAATATTTATCTTATTAATAATTGTTTATTAATCTTTTGTATGATCATTATTATAATATATATCAATATAATTTTTATATTGAATTTACATGATATATAATTATTAAGATTATCATAACTAAATATAATATTCACATTTAAAAAAAATTTAAAAATTGTTATAGTTTCAAAGGTTATATTAAATTTGTTGTTATTTTATTTTTTAAATAAAACCTATAAACCACTAAATTCTAGGGGTGCTCATGGGACGGGATGGGGATTACAAATCTCCAGTCCCTTCCCACAGTACGGAGATTCTTTTTTTAAGATCCAGACCCGTCCCATAGGTTGAAAATACGGGACAAGACGGGACGTAGATCAGGGATTTTGGGTATGAGAAAATGGTTCCGAGACGTAACGGAGTTCATACATTTTTTTCAATTTATTTTCTTCAAACCGGCCAAGTTAGTTCATGTCGAAACCTTTTGTTGTACCATTTATAATTCCTTAGTTATGTGTCTTTCAAACTCAAATTGGGCCAATTTTGTTTTGTCAAATATGCTGAATACTGCAAATGAGTTCCATTACCTTGCCAAAAGCTTTGATATGCCGAAAAGGATAGAAATGTTACATAGAACGGGGCTGAGTTGTGTGCTTAATTTGGTTCTTTGTTTTGTCACAAGTTGGCTTTGTTCAGCCGAGTGAAAGTTAACCATAATAGCAATACTACATTTTTTAAACAATTACTTAAAAATTAAGGAATAGCTAAAGATGACCACAAACATTGGTAGCAGCAATTACTACTTAAGTAATTGCTAAAATTAGGCAGCTTAATATAACAAAAAAAATACAACTAATAACAAACATGATAATACTCATTTCAAAGGTATGTCCCGGAACACCAACGAAAATCCAAACCAAATTAATTATCTCTTCTACAACTCCTCCCTTTTCTTCCTCCACTATAGAAGGACAACCATAGATGAAAACGTGTTAATCATGTAGACATAAATTTCTAAGATGAAAGAGTAATAAAAAAACAAAATATTACCTAATAAAATTTAATAAACCAATTCCAAATTTAGTTGGCCATCTATATTTGGAAGAATATTTGGATATTATGACCCCTCTGAAAATTGTAATTGAACCATATTTTTATTAAATTGAATGAATAAAAAAAGTAAAAGTAAAATTAAAATTTACAAGATTTGTTTACTAACCTGATTCATTATCATCAAGGTCTTGAACTAATTCTTCAATTTCAATAGGTTTGTTTGAGCTTCTCAACCAATCTTGTAGACATATGAGAACTTCGACTGTAATAGGTGTTAAAGAACTCCTAAATTTATCTAAAGTTCTCTTCCTAGAGCTTCTCAACTAATTCATTATCTTCTTTTGATTCATCCTCATTTAAATCTTTATAATCATCCATCATCTCATTTAAATCATTTATAACCTTTTTCACCAAATTTTTAGTCAATTCCTCTCCATAATGCTATGTGTACTTAACCTTGAGATATTTGAGCTTATATATAGGATCCAACACTACTGCTACAAAAAGCATAATATTTGTTGACCGAAGAGAACCCCAATATTTGTTGAATTTATGCCTCATTTTCATACCTATTTTAGACACCATTGCATATCTACTATTTTCACAAATCTCAATTTTTTCAATATTCGAATAATCTCATGGAAATAAACACTAGAGGTAGAATATTATGAGCCATAAAATTTACAAGTTACCTCATAAAAAGTTTTCAAGAAACGAGCCAAAAATTTGGCATTTGTTTAGTCTCTCTCAATTGGAACCTTTGAACCAAAATCCTTCAAATACCTTGTATTTGTCCTCCAACTTATCAAATTCTTTTTGATATTTTATATCAGTTTGTAGCATCAAATACGTTGAATTCCATCTTGTAGGACAATCTAATTGCAATGAAGATCCATATGTCAAGTTTGCTTCTTGAACACATAACTTAAACATATCTAATCTTTTAGGACTGCTCCTCACATATTTCACCACACCTCTAATTATTTGAATAGCACCCTCAACTACTGCAATGCCATCTTTGACAATTAATTTTAGGATATGAGCACAACATCTCATATGAAAATGCTCGCCTCTCAAAGGTACAACACTTTTCTTCACAAGCCTTTTTTTCAATTGTTCAACTGCAACATCATTATTTGATGCGTTGTCAATAGTAATGCACATCAACATTCTCAAACCCCATTCATTCATGCAAAACTCATTAGCATTTCTAATATTAACTCCAGAATGACTTTTAATTACATAAAAGTTCATAAGCCATTTATGCATATTCCATTGAGAATCAATGAAATGAACAGTCAAACATATATAAGACAAATATTGAATGCTAGTCCAAGTGTCGGTAGTCAATGAAACTCTACAACAATGAGATGATATGCTATCAAATAATTTCTTCTTTTCCTTCACAAACAAGAAAAACAATCCCTCAGTGTAGAGTGCCTAGATGGAATTTAAATTGAGGCACACTAACTTCACAAAATTCCTTAAACTCATCCCTTTCAACAAAAATAAAAGGCAATTCATCTTTATGATCATTTTCAACAAAGCCTTTCAAACTAGTTGTTGATCAAATTACCAACAAGTTAATTTGTTATCCTCTGAACTAGTACCTTTAGTGAAACTCAACAATGATTATGACTTGTCTTTAACTTTGTAAGCTTCTATTAATTCTTTTTTGTGTGGAAATTTCCTACAAGTCTTTCTCAAGTATTTCCATAAACACGAAGTACCTTGATCACTTTTTGCCATTTATTCTTTCCTATGCCATATACAAGCTGCCCTGCCAGTTTCATTTCCCTCTAAATCAACTAATATATCATAAGTTTCCCAAACAGCAGACTTATACTATTTATGAGCTTGAGGTTCAGATGTACCTTGACTTTCTTTTACAATTGAATTGAAGAACCTGCCATAACAATAGAAAGGTTCATGAAAGGATGATGAATGGATTTATCAGTACTTTGATCATTTGAGAAGTAATCATCTTCAATTTATTGTATTTTTCATTTACCGCTGGATTGTGGCATCTGCATTGCCATTAATTAATATGATATGGTAAGCATAAATACATATAAATATTTCAAACAAGCAAGCTCTACAAAACTGATTGTAACACATTCAGCCCACTCGTTCGGCTCAACAACAACACCATAACCAGTACTCAATAAAACTGACTGAGACACAGAATAATAATAATTAATCACTCAATTCTCATCAGAAAAACAAATCAAAAGGCTGGTGGAATCTGAGACATGGTGGAGGCAACCAGAAGTGCAATGGACAAGGGCTGGACCTAACTGAACACGGCTGGAACGTCACGAGGTGGCCTGGAACTCGTCGAAACAGAAATAGCTGCGTCGGAATTGGATGGGCAGTAGTAGAATTGGTGGAATCTTCATGTTATATATATATATATATATTCCTTGTTCTATTATAGGTTTTTTAGGATGTGACAGTTCTCGGGATGGATATTGCTTAAGATCCGGAACCGTCCCGAAAGAAAAAATACATGACATAATGGGACGGGAAAAGTCAAAGTCAACGGATTTTTCTCAGTCCTGATTCTTTCGGGACAAGACTTCGGGTCGGGTCCAGAATCTCCCAGTCCGGTGAGCAGCCCTACTAAATGTATGTAATGCTAAATCACTAAACTCCTACTCCCCGTAATGCCTAAATACATAAACCATTAAACCGCTAAATACTACTTAATAATTAATAAATCTAATTTTTATTACTATTTATTATATTTTTAAATATTCATTTTAATTATTTATTAGTGTTTTTATTTAGAAATATTTATTACAAAAAAAATAATGAGTGAGACAAATATAATTTAAATAATATATTATTTATCTAATAAAAAGTTACGCTTATAAAAGAAGTATAAATTTAGAAATTAAAAATTATTATCAAGTAATATAAGCTACTTTAATTTTGAATCAATTTGGGTTTTGTAAATATTTTTTAATTAATATCTATCTTAATATTAATAGTTCATAAATATAATTTTTGATTATTATTATAATATTTATCAATAAAATTATTTATATTAAATTTATATGATATATAATTATTAATATTATTATGACAAAATATTGTATTAAAAATTTAGAAAAATTTTAAATATTATTATATTTTCAAATGTTATAACCTATGAAAATGATAAAAAAGTATAGAAATTTTTTTTGTTATTTTATTTTTTTAAATAAAACCTATAAACCACTAAAAGCCTAAAAACATAAATCGCTAAAGTCTTAACGACAAAACCTCTAAATACTTAAATCATTAAACTGGTATACATTAATAATAAATCATAAATATCATTTTAATTTTTATTCAGTTTAATTTTAAATTTTTATTTTAATTATTTATCAATTTATTTTATAGAAATATTAATTACAAAATAAATTATTAGTGAGAAAGATCTAAATTAAATTAAACTGGTATCCCTAAATAATAAATAATAAATCTCATTTTTTTATTTTTATAATTTAAAATTTTTCATTTTAATTATTTATTTGTTTATTTATATATAAATATTAATTACAAAATAAATTGAGTTAGACAAATATAATTTATATAAATTATTTTTAATCAAAAAATTATTGATAAACTTTTTAAAAGAAAAAAATATTTCAAAACAAAAAATAATTATATAGTAAAATATTTTGCTTTTCTTCTGAATAATTTTAGGTTTTTTAATTATATTTTATTTGATATCTATCTTATTAATAATAGATTATTAATTTATTTTTTGATCATTATTAAAATATTTATCAATAAAATTGTTTATATTGAATTTATATGATATATAAATATAATGATTATTATAACTAAATATTGTATTCACTTTTGAAAAATATTTAAAAATTATTATATTTTCAAAGGTTATAACCTTTGAAAATAAAAAAAAATAAAAAAAATTTTTTTAATATTAATTTATTAATAGTTTATTAATTTATTTTTTGATCATTAATATAATATCTATAAATATAATTGTTTATATTGAATTAACATGATATATAATTATTAAGATTATCATAACTAAATATAGTATTCACATATAAAAAAAAATTAAATATTGTTATATTTTCAATGGTTATAACCTTCAAAAATCAGAAAAAATAACAAAAATAAATTTTTTGTTATATTATTGTTTAAATAAAACTTATAAACCATTTAATGCTTAAATACATAAATCTCTAAACTCCTAAACCCCGAAGCCCCTAAATACCTAAACCATTAAACTCATAAACCTTAATTATATTTTAAATAATTTATAGAAATATTAATTACAAAATTAATTATGAGTGACAAATATAATTTAAATAATATATTTTTCAACAAAAAGATATATAAGCTTATAAAATGATGCAAAAACTAAAAAAAAATTTATTTAGCAATAAATTTTACTTGGATTTTGAATCATTTTAGGTTTTTTAATTATATTTTAATTTATATCTATCATTTTAATTATAGTTTATTAATTTATTTTTTGATAATTGATATAATATTATCAATAAAATTATTTATATTTAGTTTATATAATATATAGTTATAATAATTATTATTACTAAATATTGTATTAACATTTTTTAAAAAGTTTAAAATTATTATATTATTAAATGTTAGGACATTTGAAAATTTGAATAAATATCAAAAATAAATTTTTTGTTATTTCATTGTATAACTAAAAGCTATAAAACATTAAATGCCTAAATACTTAAATCAATAACTTCTAAATCTCAAAAACCCTAAATAGATATATTTTTTAAACAGGTATATCCTAAATTATAAATAATAAATCTGATTTTTATTTTTTTCATTATAATTTTAAATATTCATTTTAATTTTTTATTAGTTTATTTTTATATAAATATTAAATACAAAATAAATTATATGTTAAAAAATATAATTTATTTAAATTATTTTTCAACAAAAAAATATAGATAAACTTATTAAAAGAAGAAAAAAATTAAAAACAAAAATTATTATATAGTAATATATTTTACTTTGTTTCTGAATTAATTTAGGTTTTGTAATTATATTTTAATTGATATATAACTTATTAATAAAAGATTATTAATTTATTTTTTGATTAGTATTAGAATATTTATCAATAAAAATATTTATATTTAATATATATGATATATAAATTTAATAATTATTATAACTAAATATTGTATTCACTTTTGAAAAATATTTTAAAATTATTATATTTTCTAAGATTATAACCTTTGAACATGTGAAAAAACAAAAAAAAATATTTTTTTATTATTTCATTATTTAAATAAAACCTATAAATCACTAAATGCCTAAAGACTTAAATCACTAAACTACAAAATCCCGATACCCCTATATAAACAATCATTTATATGGGTATCCCCTAAATAATAATTAATAAATTTCATTTTTATTTGTTTTCATTTTAATTTTAATAAATTTATTTTGATTGTTTAGTTTTTTATTTATATATATATATTAATTATAAAATAAATTATGAGGTAAAAATATAATTTATAAAAAATATTTTTCATCAAAAAATAGATAAGCTTATAAAAAGAATAAAAATTTAAAAACATATAATTATTATTAAGTAATATATTTTGCTTTGCTTTTGAATCATTTTAGGTTTTGATATTATATTTTAAGTAATATCAATCTCATCCATAATAGATTTTTAATTTATTTTTTGATAATTATTAGAATATCTATTAAAAAAATAGTTAAAATTGAATTTATATGATATATAATTATTATGATTATTATAAATAAATATATATTCACTTTTGAAAAAAAATTAAAAATTATTATATTTTCAAAGGTTATAACCTTTGAAAATATCAAAAAATAATAAAAATAATTTTTTTTATTTTTTTTCTTAAATAAAACCTATAAACCACTAAATGCATACATAGTTAAATCAGTAAACTTTTAAACCCGTAATGCCTAAATACATAAACCATTAAATTGCTATATACTACTTAATAATTAATAAATCTAATTTTTATTTCTATTTATTATAATTTTAAATATTCATTTTAATTATTTATTAGTTTATTTTTATTGAAATATTTATTACAAAATAAAGTATGAGTGCGACAAATATAATTTAATTAATTTATTTTTAATAAAAAAAATATACGCTTATAAAAGTAGTAGAAATTTAAAAATTAAAAATTATTATCCATTAATATATTTTACTTTAATTTTGAATCAATCTGTGTTTTGTAAATATTTTTTAATTAATATCTATCTTTTTATTAATAGTTTATTAATTTAATTTTTGATCATTTTTATATTATCTATCAATAAAATTGTTTATATTGAATTTATATGATATATAATTTTTAATATTATTATAACTAAATATTGTATTCACATTTCAAAAAATTGTAAATATTATTATATTTTCAAAGGTACCTATGAAAATGATAACATATTATAGAAATTTTTTTGTTATTTTATTTTTTTATATAAAACCTATAAACTACTAAAAGCCTAAAAACATAAATCTCTAAACTCCTAACGAAAAAACCTCTAAATACTTAAACTATTAAACTGGTATACTTTATTAATAAATCTTAAATCTCATTTTAATTTTTATTCAGTATAATTTTAAAATTTTATTTTAATTATTTATTAGATTATTTTGATAGAAATATTAATTACAAAAAAAAATATTAGTGAGAAGGATCTAATTTAAATTAAACTAGTATCACTAAATAATAAATAATAAATCTCATATTTTTTTATTATAATTTTAAATATTCATTTTAATTATTTATTTGTTTATTTATATATAAATATTAATTACAAAATAAATTATGAGTTAGACAAATATAATTTATATAAATTATTTTTCATCAAAAAAATATAGATAAACTTATTAAAAGAAAAAAAAATTAAAAAACAAAAAATTATTGTTTAGTAATATATTTTTCTTTGCTTCTGAATCATTTTATGTTTTGTAATTTATATTTTAATTAATATCTATCTTTTCTATTAATGGATTATTAATTTATTTTTTGAATATTATTAGAATAATTATCAATAAAATTGTTTATATTGAATTTATATAATATATATATATATATAATGATTAGTATAACTAAATATTGTATTCACATTTGAAAAAAATTTATTAATTATAATATTTTGTAAGGTTATAAACTTTGAAAATATCACAAAATAATAAAAATAATTTTTTTGTTTTTTTATTTTTTAAATAAAACCTATAAACCACTCAATGCTAGGGGTGCTCATAGGACTGGACGGGATGGGGATTACAAATCTCCAGTCCCTTCCCACAGTTCGGAGATTCTTTTTTGAAGATCCAGACCCATCCTATAGGTTGAAAATATCGGGATGGGATTGGACGGAGATCGGGGATTTTGGGTAGGATAAAATAGTTCTGGGATGGAATAGAGTTAGGACATTTTTTTCAATTTTTTTTTCAAACCGGCCAAGTTAGTTCATGTCGAAACCTTTTGTTGTACCATTTACCATTCCTTAGTTATGTATCTTTCAAACTCAAATTGGGCCAATTTTGTTTTGTCAAATAGGCTGAATACCACAAACGAGTTTCATTACCTTGTCAAAAGCTTTGATGTGCAGAAAAGGATAGAAATGTTAAATAGAATGGGACCGAGTTGTGTGCTTAATTTGGTTCTTTGTTTTTTCACAAGTTAGCTTTGTTCAGCCGAGTGAAAGTTAACCATAATAGCAAGACTACATTTTTTTAAATAATTACTTAAAATATTAAGGAATAGCTAAAGATGACAACAAACATTGGTAGCAACAATTACTACTTAAGTAATTGCTAAAATTAGGCAGCTTAATATAACAAAAAAAATACAACTAATAACAACCATGATAATAATCGTTTCAAAGGTCCGTCCCGGAACAGCAACGAAAATCCAAAACAAATTAATTATCTCTTCGACAATTCCTCCCTTTTTTTCTTCCACTATAGAAGGACAACCAAAGATGAAAACGTGTTAATCATGTAGACATAAATTTCTAAGATGAAAGAGTAATAAAAAAACAAAATATTACCTTATAAGATTTAATACACCCATTCCAAATTTAGTTGGCCAACTATAGTTGGAAGAATATGTGGATCTTGTGACCCCTCCGAAAATTGTAATTGAACCATATTTTTATTAAATTAAATAAATAAAATAAGTAAAAGTGAAATTAAAATTTACAAGATTTGAATACTAACCTGATTCATTATCATCAATGTCTTGAACTAATTCTTCAATTTCAATAGGTTTGTTTGAGCTTCTCAACCAATCTTGTAGACATATGAGAACTTCAGCTGTAATAGGTGTTAAAGAACTCCTAAATTTATCTAAAGTGTTCCCCCAGTGCTAAATGTATATTCGTAGGCCAAAGAAGATGCTTGCATAGAAAATACATCCCTTGCTACATTTGCCAAATAAGGATACCTAACTTCATTTACCTTCCACCAGTTTAGAAGATCAGAATCAATTCTATTTTTTTCAAGTTTGTCCTCCAAGTACCTATCCAACTCTTCCAAAGCTACAACTTCTTATTCTTTCTCCACTTCAACAAAAAAAAATCATCAACATATGTATCACTACCATCAAAGAAATCATCATTTTTCTTCAACACAGTAGAAGAGAAATCATTTTCTTTTGATTCATCTTCTTTTGATTCATCTTTATTTAAATCTTTATAATCATCCATCATCTCATTTAAAGCATTTATAACCTTTTTCACCAAATTTTTAACCAATTACTCTCCATAATGCTAAGTGTATTTAACCTTGAGATATTTAAGCTTATATCTAGGATCCAACACTACTGTTACAAAAAGCATAATATGTGTTGACTAAAGAGAACCCCAATATTTGTTGAATTTATGCCTCATTTTCATTCTCATTTCAGACACCATTATATCTCTACTATTTTAACAAAGCTCAATTTTTTTCAAAATTCGAATAATCTAATGAAAATAAACACTAGAGGTAGAATATTATGAGCCATAAAATTTACAAGTTACCTCATAAAAAGTTTTCAAGAAACGAGCCAAAATTTTTGTGTTTGTTCAGTCTCTCTCAGTTGGAACGTTTGAACCAAACTCCTTCAAAAACTTTTTGTCTTTGTCCTCCATTTATCAAATTTTTTTTGATATTTTATATCAGTTTGTAGCATCAAATATGTTGAATTCCATCTTGTAGGACAATCTAATTTTAATGAAGATCCATATGTCAAGATTGCTTCTTCAACACATAACTTAAACATATCTAATCTTTTAGGACTGCTCCTCACATATTTCACCACACCTCTAATTTTTTGAATAGCACCCTCAACTACTGCAATGCCATCTCTGACAATTAAGTTTAAGATATGAGCACAACATCTCATATGAAAATGCTTGCCTCTCAAAGGTACAATACTTTTCTTCACAAGCCTTTTTTTCAATTGTTCAACTACAACATCATTATTCGATGCATTGTCAACAGTAATGAACATCAACTTTCTCAAGCCCCATTCATTCATGCAAAGCTCAAATTCATTTCTAATATTAACTCCAGAATGACTTTTATTTACCCAAAAGTTCAAAAGCCTTTTATGCATATTCCATTGAGAATCAATGAAATGAACAGTCAAACAAATATAAGACAAATTTTGAATGCTAGTCCAAGTTTCGGTAGTCAATGAAACTCTACAACAATGAGATGATATGCTATCAAATAATTTCTTTTTTTCCTTCACAAACAAAGAAAAACAACCTCTCAATATAGTGTGCCTAGATGGAATTTTAAATTGAGGCACACTAACTTCACAAAACTCCTTAAACTCATCCCTCTCAACAAAACAAAAAGGCAATTCATCTTTTATGATCATTTTCACAAAAGCCTCCCTAACTAGTTGTTGATCAAATTGCCACAAGTTAATTTGTTATCCTCTGAACTAGTACCTTTAATGAAACTCAACAAAGATTGTGACTTGTCTTTACCTTTGTGAGCTTCTATTAATTCTTTTTTTTTGTGGAAATTTCATACAAGTCTTTCTAAAGTATTTCCATAAACCCGAATACCATGATCACTTTTGCCAAGTATTCTTTACTACACCATATACAAGCTTCCCTACCAGTTACATTTCCATCTGAATCAACTTATATCTCATAAGTTTCACAAACATCAGACTTATACTTTTTATGAGCTTGAGGTTCAAATGTACCTTGATTTTCTTTTACAATTGGAATTGAAGAACCTGTAGTAACAATAGGAGGGTTCGTCAAAGGATGATTATTGGATTTACCAGTACTTTGATCATTTGAGATGTGATAATCTTTAATTTATTATATTTTTCGTTTACCACTGGCTTGTGCCATCTGCATTGCCATTAATTAAAATGATATGGTAAGCATAAAATACATATAAATATTTCAAACAAGCAAGCTTTAAAAAATTGACTGTAACACATTCGGCCCACTCATTCGCCCCAACAACAACATGACAACCAATACTCAACAAAATTGACTTAGACACATAATAATAATATTTAATCACTCAATTCTCATCATAAAAACAAAACCAAAAGGCTGGTGGCATCTGAGATACGGTGGAGGCAACCAGAAGTGTGACTGACAAGGGCTGGACCTAACTGAACACGGCTTGAATGCCGTCAGGTGGCCTGGAACTCGTCGGAACAGCAATAGGTGCGTCGGAATTGGATGGGAATTAGCAGAATTGGTGGCATCTTCATGTTTTATATATATATATATATATATATATATATTTCTAGTTCTAGTATCAGTTTTTTAGGATTGGACGGTTCTCGGGATAAATATTGCTTAAGATCCAGGACTGTCCCAAAAGAAAAAATACGTGAAAGAATGGGATGGGAAGAGTCAAAGTTATTGGATTTTTCTCAGTCCCAATTGTTTCGGGACAAGACTTCAGGTAGGGTCGCGAATCTCCGAGTCCAGTGAGCACCCCTATTAAATGCATATAAAGTTAAATCAGTAAACTCCTAAAACCCGTAATGCCTAAATACATAAACCATTAAACCGCTAAATACTACTTAATAATTAATAAATCTATTTTTTTTGCTATTTAATATACTTTTAAATATTCATTTTAATTATTTATTAGTGTATTTATTTAGAAATATTTATTACAAAATAAATTATGAGTGGGACAAATATAATTTAAATAATATATTATTTATCGATTAAAATTATACGCTTATAAAAGAAGTATAAATTTAAAAATTAAAAATTATTATCAAGTAATATAGGTAACTTTAATACTTCTTTTAGGTTTTGTCAATATTTTTTAATTAATATCTATCTTAATATTAATAGTTTATAAATTTTTGAGCATTATTATAATATTTATCAATAAAATTATTTATATTAAATTATATGATATATAATTTTTAATATTATTATAACAAAATATTGTATTAAAATTTTAAAAAATTTTAAATATTATTATTTTTTCAAATGTTATAACCTATGAAAATGATAAAAAATTATAGAAATTTGTTTTGTTATTTAATTTTTTTAAATAAAACCTATAAACCACTATAAGCCTAAAAACATAAATCACTAAACTCTTAATGACAAAACCTATAAATACTTAAATCATTAAACTGGTATAGATTAATAATAAATCATAAATCTTATTTTAATTTTTATTCAGTATAATTTTAAATTTTTATTTTAATTATTTATCAATTTATTTTATAGAAAAATTAATTACAAAATACATTATTAGTGAGACATATCTAATTTAAATTAAACAGGTATCCCTAAATAATAAATAATAAATCTCATTTTTTTTCAATAAAATTTTAAATATTCATTTTAATTATTTGTTTGTTTAATTATATATAAATATTAATTACAAAATAAATTGAGTTAGACAAATATAATTTATATAAATTATTTTTAATCAAAAAATTATTGAAAAACTTTTTAAAAGAAAAAAAATTTCAAAACAAAAAATTATTATAAAGTAATATATTTTGCTTTTCTTCTGAATCATTTTAGGTTTTGTAATTATATTTTAATTGATATCTATCATATTAATAATAGATTATTAATTTATATTTTGATCATTATTTGATAATTTATCAATAAATTTGTTTATATTGAATTTATATGATATACAAATATAATGATTATTATATTTGTATTTACATATATAATGATCCTCAAAAGAGTCTCTTGGGTTAGAATGCTTCCTCCTTGAGCTCCAAGAAGTGGCTGTATGTTGCACCGACAAAATATCAAAAAATATGCATGCATCGATGTGCATGTGTGATTAGGTACATCTCATAGTCTAATTATCTACGCGTACAACCAAGCTAGACTACAAGTAAAATTACAAAATGCTATAATGATCGGTCTTCTTCTCCCGGGAGTGTAGCATTGCCTAATGTGTATTTACAAAATGCATTAGTGGGCCCCACTTAGAGATACTCAAGGGTCCAGTTGCCCCCATTGCATGCTACATAGAGAACAGACAAGATTGTATGTGTGAGTATGTCATGAAATGTCTCTACAAGTACATGGTGCATACAAAGTCCAAAATACAAATAAGAATACAAACATAAACTACAAGTTTGAATCTTTCGCTCCCGTTTGGCTGGTATGGACTCCATTGCTTACTGGCCCTGCTTGGTGATGCTTCGGATTTTGCCGGCTTTCCAATTAATCATGGATTACTCGCTACTCCTCTTGGGCGACGGTTGGGTGGCCCTCTATGGTGCCTGATAGGGCTAGTGGGACCCACTCCTTGCTACTCCTAGGTTTACTCCCGACCACTTTCCTTGGTCTCGTCAGTTGTCTAAATGTTATCATCTCGGCTTGCTAGCGAGGTCCTCTACAAGTTGGTGGCCCATACTTCTGGCTGCTTCTAGGACTTGTTGGCCCCTCTAAATGCTACACCAAAATGGACAAGAATATGTGCACGTGTGTACTATGGTCCGTCGCTATGTGTGTGTGGTGCAGTAGTATCAGGGTTTAGGAGTTTAGTAATTTAAGTATTTAGGTATTTTGTGGTTTATAGGTTTTATTTAAATAATTAAATAACAAAAAAAAATTTATGATTTTTTTCTCATTTTCAAGGTTATAACCATTGAAAATATTATAATTTTTAATTTTTTTTCAAATGTTAATACAATATTTAATTATAATAATCAAAAAGATTATATATCATGTAAATTCAATATAAATAATTTTATTGATCGATATTATAATACTTATCATAAAATAGATTAATAAACTATTATTAATAAGATAGATATTAATTAAAATATATTTGCAAAACCTAAAATTATTCACAATAAAAGTAAAATATATTACTAAATAATAATTTTATTATTTTTAAATTTTTGATTCTTTTTATAAGCGTATAAATTTTTTTGATGAAGATAAATTATTTAAATTATATTTGTCTCATTCATAATTTTATTTTGCAATTAATATTTCTATAAAAATAAACTAATAAATAATTAAAATGAATATTAAAATTATAATGAATACAAATAAAAATAAGATTTATGATTAATTATTTAGGGAATACCTGGTTTAATGATTTAAGTTTTTAAGAGTTTAGGAGTTTAGTGATTTAAGTGTTTAGGCATTTAGTAGTTTATATGTTTTATTTAAAAAATGAAATAACAAAAAAATTATTTTTTAAATATTTTATCAATTTTGAAGGTTATAAACTTTATAAATATAATAATTTTGAAATTTTTTTCAAATCTGAATTTAATATTTATTTATATTAAACTAAATAATTATGTATCATGTAAATTAAAAATAAACAATTTTATTGATAGATATTAATAAACTAAATATAAATATAAATATAATAATGATCAAAAAATAAAATAATAAACTATTATTTATTTATAGATATTTATATATTATTTATAAATACATAAACCTTTAAAGATGGTTTAAATGTTTAAGTTTATTTGGGTTTTGGGGTTTTGGGGTTTAAGAGTTTAATGATTTAAGCATTTAGGCATTTAGAAGTTTATAGGTTTTATATAAACAATAAAATCACAAAAAATTTATTTTTGTGATTTTATCTCATTTTCAATGATGATAACCTTTAAAAATATAATAATTTTTAAATTATTTTCAAATGTAAATATAATAATTAGTTATAATAATCTTTATAATTATATATCATGTAAATTCAATATAAATAATTTTATTGATATATATTGTAATAATGATCAAAAAATAAATTAATAATCTATTATTAATAAGATAGATATCAATTAAAATATAATTATAAAACCTAAAATGATTCAGAAGCAAAGCAAAATATATTACTATATAATAATTTTTTGTTTTGAAAATTTTTTTTCTTTTAAAAACTTTATCTATAATTTTTTGATGAAAAATAATTTATATAAATTATTTGTCTAGCTCAATTTATTTTGTAATTAATATTTTATATAAATAAACAAATAAATAATTAAAATGAATATTTAAAATTATAATGAAAAGAAATGAGATTTATTATATAATATTTAGGGATACTATTTTAATTTAAATTAGATCTGTCTCACTAATAATTTATTATGTACTTAATATTTCTATAAAAATAAACTAATAAATAATTAAAATAAAAATTTAAAATTATACTGTATAAAATTTAAAATGAGATTTATGATTTATTATTACTATATACCCATTTAATGGTCTAAGTATTTAGAGGTTTTTTAATTTAGGATTTTAGCAATTTATGTTTTTAGACTTTTAGTAGTTTATACGTTTTATTTAAAAAAATAAAATATCAAAAAAAATTTCTATAATTTTTTCTCATTTTCATATGTTATAACTTTTGAAAATATAATAATATTTAAAATTTTTTGAAATGTGAATACAATACTTAGTTATAATAATATTAATAATTATCTATCATATAAATTCAATAAACAATTTTATTGATATTTATTATAATAATGATCAAAATTAAATTTCTAAACTATTGATATTAAGATAGATATTAATTAAAAAATAATTACAAAACCAAATTGATTCAAAATTATTGTAAAATATATTTCTGGATAAAAATTTTTAATTTTTAAATTTTTAGTTCTTTTATAAGCATATATATTTTTATAATTATATTTGTCGCACTCATAATTTATTCTGTAATAAATATTTCCATAAAAATATACTAATAAATAATTAAAAAGAATATTTAAAATTATAATAAATAGAATTAAAAATTAGATTTATTAATTATTAAGTAGTATATAGCAGTTTAATGGTTTATGTATTTTGTCATTAAGGGGTTTAAGAGTTTACTGATTTAACTGTGCATGCATTTAGTGGTTTATAGGTGTTATTTAAAAAAAATATCAAAAAATTTATTTATTTTTTATTCTTTGATATTTTCAAAGGTTATAACCTTTGAAAATATAATAATTTTTAAATTTTTTTTTCAAATGTGATTACTATATTTAGTTATAATAATCATTATATTTATATATCATATAAATTCAATATAAATATTTTTATTGGTAAATATTCTAATAATGATCAAAGAATAAATTAATAATCTATTATTAATAAGATAGATATCAATTTAAATATAATTACGAAACCTAAAATGATTCAAAAATAAAGCAAAATATTTTACTATATAATATTTTTTTGTTTTGAATTTTTTTTCTTTTAAAAAGTTTATCTATATTTTTTTGATGAAAAATAATTATATAAATTATATTTGTCTAACTCAATTTATTCTGTAATTAATAATTATATAAAAATAAACGAATAAATAATTAAGTTGAATATCTTAAATTATAATGAAAAAAATTATATTGAGATTTCTTATTTATTATTTAGGATATACCGGTTTATAATGATTATCTATTTAGGGTTTTCGAGATTCAGGAGTTATTGATTTAAGTATTTAGGCATTTAGTGGTTTATAGGATTTATTTAAATAATGAAATAACAAAAAATTATTTTTGTTATTTTTTCACATTTTCAAAGGTTATATAACATTTGAAAATATAATAATTTTAAAATTTTTTTAAAATGTGAATAAAATATTTGGTAATAATAATCATTATAATTATAAATAATATAAACTAATTATAAATAATTTTATTGATAGATATGATATCAATTATCAAAAAATAAATTAATAAACTATTATTAATATGATAGATATAAATTAAAATATAATTACAAAACCTAAAATGATTAAAATTCAAAGTAAAATTTATTACTAAATAATAATTTTTTTTTATAATTTTTTAGTTCTTTTTATAATATTTTATTTTTTTTATTAAAAGTAAATTATTAATATTATATATGTTTGACTAATTATTTATTTTGTAATTAATATTTATATAAAAAATAAACTATTAAATATTTAAAATGAATATTTAAATTATAATGAATACAAATTAAAATGAGATTTAAGATTTATTATTGCAGTATATGTAATTTATTTTTTGATAATCTGTTTGTATAACCAAATATTTTTTATTTTTTAATATTTTCATGTAAGTGCATGAAAGGAAATATTAAGATGCCGGGGATGCAGCAGTAGCATAATAACGGAGGTCTCGCTGAGCAGACAGCTGGCCAAAATTAGAGCAAAGCCTGACCCATCTCATGATCCGACCAGCTCCAGTTAAATAAACCGAGAGAAAATTTAATATAAAATGTTTTGTAATTTTATTTTCGGGTGGATGTTTTTGGACCAGTGGAACTGTTCATCGTCTCTCTCTCTTCTCTCTGTGCGATTTATCATGATTATTCTGTGTGCTGCATACTGTAAGATATTTCTGTTGCTTTAATCTGTAATGCATAAGCATTTTTTGGTGGATTTAGCTAGTAATACTAAGCGACTAGCGAACCACGTTATTTTCGGTATTTATTTCTTGTTTTTTGATTCTATCATGGATGGTTGCGAATTGTGATATATATATTGCTTGTTTTATGTTGTTTCTGTGTTTCTGTATCTTAATCTCACTACCATGGAAGCACAATTGCCCAACAATTATATATGGTATACCAGTTTAATGGATCGATTATTTAGGGGTTTTGTCGTTTAGGAGTTTAGCAATTTATGTTTTTAGGCATTTAGTGGTATATAGGTTTTATTTATATAAAAAAATAAATTTTTTTTTATTTCTTTTCGATTTTAAAAGGTTATAACCTTTAAAAATAAAATAATTTTTAAAATATTTTGATATGTGAATACCATGTAAATTATATATATCATATAAATTCAATATAAATAATTTTAATGATATATATTATAATAATGATCAAAAATTAAATTAATAAACTATTATTAATAATATAAATATTAATTAAAATATATTTACATAACACAAAATGATTCAAAATCAAATAAAAATATATTACTAAATAATAATTTTTAATTTTAAAATTTTTCTATCTTTTTATAAGCTTATATTTTTTATGATTAAAAATAAGGTTTATGTATTTAGGGGTTTCGGGTTTTATGAGCTACTGATTTAAGTAAGTAAACATTTAGTGGTCTATGGGTTTTATTTAAAAAAGAAATAAAAAAAATTATTTTTTGTATTCTTTCTCATTTTTTAAGATTAAAACCTTTGAAAATATAATAATTTTTAAATTTTTTTCTAAAGTGAATACAATATTTATTTATAATAATCATAATAATTATAAATCATATAAATTCAATATAAAAAATTTATTCATAGATATTCTAATAATTATCAAAAAATAAATTAAAAATCTATTATGAATAAAATTGATATTACTTAAAATATAATATCAAAAATCTAAAATGATTCAAAAGCAAAGCAAAATATATTACTTAATAATAATTATTTGTTAATATATTTTTATTCTTTTTATAAGCTTATCTATTTTTTGATGAAAAATAATTTTCTTAAATTATATTTTTAACTCATAATTTATTTTATAATTATTATATATATATATATATATATATATATATATATATATATATATATATATAATATAAACTTAACAATCAAAATGAATTTTTTAAATTATAATGAAAACAAATAAAAATGAGATTTATTAATTATTATTTAGAGTATACCAGTTTAAAGGATTATCTATATAGGGGTATCAGAATTTTGTAGTTTAGTGATTTAAGTGTTTAGGCATTTAGTGATTTATAGGTTTTATTAAAACAATGAAATAATAAAAAAATATATATTTTTTTGTTTTTTCACATGTTCAAAGGTTATAATCTTTGAAAATATAAAAATTTAAAACTTTTTTCAAAAGTGAATACAATATTTAGTTATAATAATTATTAAATTTATATATCATATAAATTCAATATAAACATTTTTATCGAAAAATATTCTAATAATGATCAAAAAATAAATTAATAATCAATTATTAATAAGTTAGATATCAATTAAAATATAATTACAAAACCTAAAATGATTTAGAAACAACGCAAAATATATTACTATATAATAGTATTTTGTTTTTAATTTTTTTTTATTAAGTTTATCTATATTTTTTTTGTTGAAAAATAATTTATATAAATTATATTTGTATAACTTATAATTTATTTTGTAATTAATATTTATATAAATATAAAGAAAAAAAATGAGATTTATTATTTATTATTTAGGATATACATTTTTAAAAAATTTATTTATTTAGGGTTTTCTAGATATAGAAGTTATTGATTTTAGTATTTAGGCATTTAATGGTTTATAGGTTTTATTCAAACAATGAAATAATAAAAAATTTATTTTTGATATTTTTTCAAATTTTCAATGGTTATAACATTTGAAAATATAATAATTATAAAATTTTTTAAAAATGTGAATACAATATTTAGTAAAGATAAATATTATAACTATATATAATATAAACTAAATATAAACAATTTTATTGATAGTTATTATATCAATTATCAAATAATAAATTAATAAACTATTATTAATATGATAGATATAAATTTAAATATAATTAAAAAACCTAAAATGATTCAAAATCAAAGTAAAATTTATTAATAAATAATGTTTTTTTTAGTTTTTGCATCATTTTATAAGCTTATATGTTTTTTTGCTGAAAAATATATTATTTAAATTCTATTTGTATCACTTATAATTTATTTAATATTTCTATAAATTATTTAAATTATATTTATGGTTTACGAGTTTAAAGGTTTAAGTATTTATGGGCTTGAGGGTTTAGAAGTTTAGAGATTTATGTGTTTCGGCATTTAATGGTTTATAAGTTTTATTTAAACAATGATATAACAAAAAATTTATTTTTGTTATTTTTTTCAATTTTGAAGCTTATAACCTTTGAAAATATAAAAATTTTTTAATTTTTTTTATATGTGAATACTATATTTAGTTATGCTAATCTTAATAATTATATATTATATAATTTCAATATAAACAATTATATTGAAATATATTATATTAATGATCAAAAATTAAATTAATAAACTATTATTAATAAGATAGATATTATTTTAAATATATTTGCAAAAAGTAAATTTATTCAAAATCAAAATAAAATATATTATTAAATAATACTTTCTTTGATGTTTTGCTTCTTTTTATAAGTTTATATTTTTTGTTATTAAAAGTAAATTATTTAAATTATATTTGTCTTCCTCATAATTTATTTTTTATTTATAATTCTATAAAAATAAACTAATAAATAATTAAAAAGAATATTTGTAATTATAATGAATACAAATAAAATAAAGATTTATTATTTATTATTCAGGATAAACTAGTTTAATGGTTTAAGTATTTAGGTGTTTTGGGGTTTAGTGATTTAAGTGTTTAGGGCTTAAGTGATTTATAATTTTTATTTAAAGAATGAAAAAAAAATTAATTTTTTTGATTTTTTTTTAATTTTTGAAGGTTATAACCTTTGAAAATATAATAATTTTTATTTTTTCTTTAAATGTTAATATAATATTTAGTTATAATATTCTTAATAATTATATATAATGTAAACTCAATATAAAAAATTTTATTAATAGATATTATAATAATTATCAATAAAAATTAATAAACTATTATTAATAAGAATTATATAATTTAAAATATTATTACAAAAACTAAAATTATTCAAAATCAAAATAAAATATATTACAAAATAATAAATTTTTGTTTTTAAAATTGTGCTCTTTTTATAAGCATATATATATTTTTTGATAAAAAATAAATTTTTTAAAATAGATCTATCTCACTAATAATTTATTTTGTAATTAATATTTCTATAAAAATAAACTGATAAAGAATTAAAATACATATTTAAAATTATACTTAATAAAAATTAAAATGAGATTTATAATTTATTTTTAATGTATACCAATTTAATAGTTTGAGTATTTAAAAGTTTTTTCGTTTAGGAGTATAGCGATTTATTTTTTTAGGCTTTTAGTGGTTTATAGGTTTTATTTAAACAATAAAATAACAAAAAAAAATTGAAAATTTTTGACATTTTCATAGATTATAACCTTGGAAAATATAATAATATTTAAAATTTTTTGAAATGTGAATACAATATTTAGTTATAATAATTTTAATAATTATATATCATATAAATTTAATATAAACAATTTTATTGATAGATATTATAATAATGATCAAAAATTAAATTAATAACCTATTAATAATAAGATTAATATTAATTAAAAAATATTTACAAAACCCAAATTGATTCAAAATTAAAGTAAAAAATATTATTGGATAATAATTATTAATTTTTAAATTTTTACTTCTTTTATAAGCGTATATATTTTTTTTGATTAAAAATAAATTATTTAAATTATATTTGTCATACTCATAATTTATTTTGTAATAAATATTTCTATAAAATAAACTTATAAATAATTAAAATGAATATTTAAAATAATAATAAATTGAAATAAAAATTAGATTTCTTAATTATTAAGTAGTATATAGTGATTTAATGGTTAATGTATTTAGGCATTACGGGCCTTAAGAGTTTACTGATTTTACTGGGTATGAATTTAGTGGTTAATGGTTTTATTTAAAAATTAAAATAACAAAATATTTATTTTTATTATTTTTTGATATTTTCAAAGGTTATAACATTTGTAAATATAATAATTTTTAAATTATTTTCAAATATGAATTCAAAATATAGTAATAATAATCATTATATTTATATATCATATAAATTCAATATAAACAATATTATTGATAAATATTCTAAAAATGATCAAAAAATAAATTAATAATCTATTATTAATAAGATAGATATGAATTAAAATATAATAAAAAAAACCTAGAATGATTCTGAAGAAATCAAAATATGTTACTATATAATAATTTGTTGTTTTGAAATTTTTTTTTAAAAAAGTTTATCCATATTTTTTTGAAGAAAATTAATTTATATAAATTATATTTGTCTAACACATTATTTATTTTTTAATTAATATTTATATAAAAATAAACAAATAAATAATTAAAATGAATATTTAAAATTATAATGAAAAAGATAATATTGAGATTTATTCTTTATTATTTTGGGTATACCAGTCTTATTTAAATTAGATCTGTCTCATTAATAATTTATTTTGTAATTAATATTTCAATAAAAATAAACTGATAAATATTTAAAATAAAAATTTAAAATTATACTGAATAAAAATTAAAATGAGATTTATGAATTCTTATTAATGTATACTAGTTTAATATATTAAGTATTTAAAGGTTTTTCCATTTATGACTTTAGTGATTTATGTTTTTAGGCATTTAGTGTTTTATAGGTTTTATTTAAACAATGAAATAAAAAAATTTATTTTTTATATTTTTTAACATTTTCAAAGCGTATAACATTTGAAAATATAATAATTTTAAAATATTTTAAAAATGTGAATACAATATTTAGTAATAATAATCATTATAATTATATATAATATAAACTAAATATAAACAATTTTATTGATATATATGATATCAATTATCAAAAAATAAATTAATATGCTATTATTAATATGATAGATATAAATTAAAATATAATTGCAAAACGTATAAATATTTAAAATCCAAATAAAATTTATTACTAAATAAATTTTTTTTTTAGTTTTTGCTTCTTTTTATAAGCTTATATTAATTTTTGATGAAAAATAAATTATTTAAATTATATTTGTATCACTCATAATTTATTTTGTAATTAATATTTAAATAAATTATTTAAATTAAATTTAAGGTTTACGAGTTTTTAGGTTTATGTATTTAGGGGATTTTGTGTTTAGGAGTTTAGAGGTTTAAGTGTTTAGGCATTTAGTTGTTTATAAGTTTTATTTAAACAATGATATAACAAAAAATTTATTTTTATTATTTTTTTAATTTTTGAATGTTATAACCTTTGAAAATATAATGATTTTTAAATTTTTTTCAATTGTAAATATAATATTTAGTTATAATAAACTTAATAATTATATGTCATTTAAATTCAATATAAATAATAACATTACAAGATATTATAATAATGATCAAAAAAATTTAATAAACTATTATTAATAAGATAGATATTATTTAAAATATATTCGCAAAATCTAAATTTATTCAAAATCAAAGTAAAATATATTACTTTATAATAATTTTTTAATGTTTTGCTTTTTTTACAACTTTATATTTTTGTTATTATAAATAAATAATTTAAATTAATTTGTCTTACTCATAATATATTTTGTAATTTATAATTCTATAATAATAAACTAATAAATAATTAGAATAATTATTTAAAATTATAATGAATACAAATAAAATTGAGATTTATTATTTATTATTCAGGATATACCGGTTTAATGGTTTAAGTATTTAAGTTTCTTTGGGTCTAGGAGTTTAGTGATTTATGTGTTTAGACCTTTAGTGATTTATAGTTATTATCTAAAGAATTTAAAAATCAAAAAATTTAATTTTTTGAATTTTTTTAATTTTTGAAGGTTGTAACCTTTGAAAATATAATAATTTTAAATTTTTTTAAACATGAATATAATATTTAGTTATAATAATCTTAATAATTATATCTAATGTAAACTAAATATAAATAATTTCATTAATAGATATTATAATAATGATCAATAAATAAATTAATAAACTAGTATTAATAAGAATGGTATAAATTAAAATATAATTGTAGAATCTAAAATTATTCAAAATCAAAATAAGATATATTACTAAAAAATAATTATCTATTTTAAAAATTTTGCCTCATTTTATGAGCATATATATATTTTTGATGAAAGAAAAATTATTTAAATTATATCTGTCTCTCTAATAATTTATTTTGTAATTAATATTTCTATAAAAATAAATTGATAAATAATTAAAATGAATATTTAAAATTATAAAAAAATACTAATAAAAAAGAGTAATATGATTTATTATTTAGGGTATACTTATTTAATGGTTTATGTTTTTTGTGGTTTTGGGGTTAAGGAGTTTATTGATTTATATGTTTGCACATTTATGAGTTTATACGTTTTATTTAATCAATGAAATAACAAAAAATTTATTTTTATGAATTTTCGTGATTTTCAAAGGTTATAACCTTTGAAAATATAATAATTTTTTAATCTTTCTAAAATATGAATACAATACTTAGTTATAATAATCTTAATAATTATATTTGATTTAAATTAAATATAAAAAATTATATTATTATATATTATTATAATGAACGAAAAAAAATTAATAAACTATTATTAATAAGATAGATATTAATTAAAATATATTTGTAGAAACCAAAATAATTCAAAATCAAAGTAAATTATATTACTAAATAAAATTTTAAATTTTTGAAATTTTGTTTATTTTTATAAGCTTATTTTTTTCATAAAAAATAATATATTTAAATTATATGTCTCACTCATTATTTATTTTGTAATTAATATTTCTATAAAAATAAACTAAAAAATAATTAAAATGAATATTTAAAATTATAATGAATACAAATAAAAATGAAATTTATTATTTATTATTTAGGTTAATTGGTTTAATAGTTTAAGTATTTAAGGGGTTTTGGGGTTAAGGAGTCAAGATATTTAAATGATTAGGCATTTAGTGGTTTATAAGTTATATTTAAATAATAAAAAAATAAAAAATCATTTTTGTGATATTTTATCATTTTTGAAAGTTATAACCTTCGTAAATATAATAATTTTTAAATTTTTTTCAAATGTAAATATAATATTTATTTATAATAATCTTAATATTTATAAGATATTTAAATTCAATATAAGTAATTTTTTTGATATATATTATAATAATGATCAAAAAATAAATTAATAAACTAATATTAATAAGATTGATAGCAATTAAAATATAAATGCAAAACCTATAATGATTCAAAATCAAAGTAAAATATATTACTAAATAATATTTTTTGTTTTTAAATTTTTACTTCTTTTTATAAGCTTATATTTAATTTTTGATTAAAAATAAATTATTAAAATTATATTTGTCCCACTCTTTATTTATTTTGTAATTAATATTTCTATAAAAAATAAACTAATAAATAATTAAAATTAATATTTAAAATTATAATGAATACAAATTAAAATGAGATTTATGATTTATTATATATGGTATACCGGTTTAATAGATTGTTAATTTAGGGGTTTTGTCGTTTATGAGTTTAGCAATTTATGTTTTTTGGCATTTAGTGGTTTATAGTTTTTATTTTTATAATAAAATTTTTTTTTTGATTTTATCTGATTTTAAAGGTTTTAAACTTTGAAAATAAAATAATTTTTAAAATTTTTTGAAATGTGAATACCATGTATAATTATATTAATCTTACTAATTATATATACTATAAATTCAATATAAACAATTTTTATGATAGATAGTATAATAATGATGAAAAATTAAATTAATAAACTATTATTAAAAATATATATATTAATAAAAATATATTTACATAACACAAAATGATTCAAAAACAAATAAAAATATATTACTAAATAATAATATTTAATTTTTAAATTTTTCCATCTTTTTATAAGCTTATATTCTTTTATTATTAAAAATAAATTATTTAAATAATAATTGTCTTCCTCATAAATTATTTTGTAATTAATATTTATATAAAAATAAACAAATAAATATTAAAATGAATATTTAAAATTATGATGAAAAAAAATGATATTTATTCTTTATTATTTAGGGTATACTGGTTTAATTTAAATTATATCTGTCTTACTAATATTTTATTTTGTAATTAATATTTCTAAAAAAATAAACTGTTAAATAATTAATACAAAAATTTTAAATATACTGAATAAAAATTAAAATGAGATTTATGAATTATTATTATTGTATACCAGTTTAATGGTTTAAGTATTTAGAGGTTTTGTCGTTTAGAAGTTTAGTGATTTATGTTTTTAGGCATTTAGTGGTTTATAGGTTTTATTTAAAAAATGAAATAACAAAAAAATTATTTTTGATATTTTTTCCCATTTTCAAAGGTTATAAAATTTGAAATTATAATAATTTTTAAATTTTTTTTAAATGTAAATATAATATTAAGTTATAATAAACTTAATAATTATAAGTCATTTAAATTCAATATAAATAATTACATTGCTAGATATTATAATAATGATCAAAAAAAATTTAATAAACTATTATTAATAAGATAGATATTATTTAAAATATATTTGCAAAATCTAAATTTATTCAAAATCAAAGTAAAATTTATTACTAAATAATAATTTTTTTTGATGTTTTTCTTTTTTTATAAGTTTATATTTTTGTTTTTAAAAATAAATTATTTAAATTATATTTGTCTTTCACATAATTTATTTTTTAATTTATAATTCTATAATAATAAACAAATAAATAATTAAAATGAATATTTAAAATTATAATAAATACAAATAAAATTGAGATTTATTATTTATTATTCAGGATTAACGGTTTAATGGTTTAATTATGTTTGTGTTTTTTGGTTTAAGAGTTTAGTGATTTAATTGTTTAGACGTTTAGTGATTTATAGTTTTTATTTAAAGAATGAAAAAACATAAAATTTAATTTTTTGATTTTTTTTTAATTTTTGAAGGTTATAACCTTTGAAATTATTATAATTTTTAATTTTTTTTAATGTGAATATAATATTTAGTTATAATAATCTTAATAATTTTATATAATGTAAACTAATATAAATAATTTTATTAATAAATTTTATAATAATGATCAATAAATTAATTAATAAACTAGTATTAATAAGAATGATATAAAATAACATATAATTCTAAAATCTAAAATGATTCAAAATCATAATAAGATATATTAATAAAAAATAATTTTTTATTTTTAAAATTTTGCCTCTTTTTATAAGCACATATATTTTTTTTTGATGAAAAATAAATTATTTAAATTATATCTGTCTCACTAATAATTTATTTTGTAAATAATATTTCTATAAAAATAAACTGATAAATAATAAAAAAGAATATTTAAAATTATAATGAATACTAATAAAAATGAGAATTATGATGTATTATTTAGACTATAATAATTTAAAGTTTTGAATATTTATGAGCTTCGGGGATTAGGAGTTTAGTCATTTTAGTATTTAGTCATTTAGTGGTTTATAGGTTTTATTTATAAAATAAAATAAAAAAAAGTATTTTTGTTATTTTTTCTCATTTTTGAAGGTTATAACCTTTTAAAATATAATAATTTTTAATTTTTTTTTGAAAAGTAAATACAATATGAAGTTAATAATCATAATAATTAAATATCATATAAATTCAACATAAATTATTTTATTGGTTTATATTATAATAATGATCATAAAAATTAATAAACAATTATAAATAAGATAAATATTATTTAAAATATATTTGCAAAACCTAAAATGATTCAAAATTAAAGTGAAATATTTTACTAAATATTAATTTTAAATTTTTAAATTTTTATATCCATTTATATGCTTATATATTTTTTGATGAAAAATAAATTTTTTAAATTATATTTGTATCACTAATAATTTATTTTTTAATTTATATTTCTATAAAAATAAACTAATAAATAATTAAGATGTATGTTTAAAATTATAATGAATACTAATAAAAATGAGATTTATTATTTATTATATATAGTATACCGGTTTAATGGTTAAATTATTTAGGGGTATTGTCGTTTAGAAGTTTAGCAATTTATGTTTTTAGGTATTTAGTGGTTTTTAGGTTTTATTTATATAGTAAAAATAAAAAAAAATTTGATTTTTTCTAATTTTAATAGGTTATAATCATTGAAAAGAAAATAATTTTTAAAATTTTATGTAATGTGAATAACATGTATAATTATATTAATCTTACTAATTATATATCATATAAATTAAATATAAACAATTTTAATGATAGATATTATAATAATGATCAAAAATTAAATTAACAAACTATTATTAATAATCTAAATATTAATTAAAATATATTTACATAACACAAAATGATTCAAAATCAAATCAAAATATATTACTAAATAATAATATTTAATTTTTAAATTTTTCCTTCTTTTTTTAAGCTTATATTTTTTTTGATTAAATATAAATTATTTAAATATTATTTGTCTCATTCTAAATTTATTTTCAATTAATTTTTCTAAAAAATTAAACTATAAATAATTAAAATGAAATATTAAAATTATAATGAATAGAAATATAAATGAGATTTATTATTTAATAAGTAGAATATAGCTATTAAAAGGTTTTAGTATTATGGGGTTTCGAGGTTTATGAGCTTACTGATTTAAGTAAGTAATTATTTAATGATCTATAGGTTTTATTTAAAAAATGAAATGACAAAAAATAATTTTTATTATTTTTTCTCATTTTTTAAGGATATAACTTTTAAAAATATAATAATTTATAATTTTTTTTCAAAAGTGAATACAATATTTCTTTATAATAATCATAATAATTATATATCATATAAATTCAATTTAAACAATTTTATTGATAGATATTCTAATAATTATCAAAGAATAAATTAAAAATCTATTATGAATAAGATTGATATTACTTAAAATATAATATCAAAACCTAAAATGATTCATAAGCAAAGCAAAATATATTACTAAATAATAAATATTTGTTTTTAAAATTTTTATTCTTTTTAAATGCTTATCAATTTTTTGATTAATAAATAATTTTTATAAATTATATTTTTAACTCATTATTTATTTTATAATTAATACAAATATACAAATAAAAAACTAAAAATCAAAAAGAATTTTTTAAATTATAAAGAAAACAAATAAAAATGAGCTTTATTAATTATTATTTAGTGTATACCGGTTTAAAGGATTATCTAATAGGGGTATCAGAATTTTGTAGTTTAGTGATTTAAATGTTTAGGCATTTAGTGGTGTATAGATTTTATTTAAACAATGAAATAACAAAAAAAAATATATTTTTTTATTTTTTCACATGTTCAAAGGTTATAATCTTTGAAAAACATAATATTTTTAAAACTTTTTTCAAAAGTGAATACAATATTTAGTTATAATAATTATTAAATTTATATATCATATAAATTCAATATAAACATTTTTATTGAAAAATATTCTAATAATAATCAAATAATAAATTAATAATCTATTATTAATAGGATATATATCAATTAAAATATAATTAAAAAACCTAAAATGATTCAGAAGCAAAGCATAATATATTACTATATAATAATTTTTTGTTTTGAAATTTTTTTTTTCTTTTAAAAAGTTTATCTATATTTTTTTGATAAAAAATAATTTATATAAATTATATTTGTGTAACTCTTAATTTATTTTGTTATTAATATATATATAAAAGTAAACAAATAAATAATTAAAATGAATATTTAAAATTATAATGAATACAAATAAAATTGAGATTTATTATTTATTATTTAGGATATACCAGTTTAATGGTTTAAGTATTTAGGTGTTTTGTGGTTTAGGAGTTTCGTGATTTAATTATTTAGACCTTTAGTGATTTATAGTTTTTATTTAAAGAATGAAAAACAAAAAAATTAATTTTTTATTTTTTTTTAATTTTTGAAGGTTATAACCTCTGATAATATAATAATTTTTAATTTTTTTTAAATGTGAATATAATATTTAGTTATAATAATCTTAATAATTATATATAATTTAAACTCAATATAAATAATTTTTTTAAAGATATTATAATAATGATCAATTAAAAAAAATTAATAAACTAGTATTAATAAGAATGATATAAATTAAAATATAATTGTAAAATCTATAATGATTCAAAATCAAAATAAGATATATTAATAAAAAATAATTTTTTAATTTTAAAATTTTTCCTCTTTTAATAAGCACATATATTTTTTTTGATGAAAAATAAATTATTTAAATTATATCTATCTCACTAATAATTTATTTTGTAATTAATATTTCTATAAAAATAAACTGATAAATAAATAAAATTAATATTTAAAATTATAATGATTACTAATAAAAATGAGAATTATAATTTATTATTTAGAATATACTAATTTAATGTTTTGAGTATTTATGAGCTTCGGGGATTAGGAGTTTAGTCATTTTAGTTTTTAGTCATTTATTGTTTTATAGGTTTTATTTAAAAAATAAAATAAAAAAATATATTTTTGTTATTTTTTCTCATTTGTGAAGGTTATAACCTTTGAAAATATAATAATTTTTAATTTTTTTTGAAAGTGAATACAATATGAAGTTAATAATCATAATAATTAAATATCATATAAATTCAATATAAATTATTTTATTGGTATATATTATAATAATGATCTTAAAAAAATAATAAACAATTATTAATAAGATAAATATTATTTAAAATATATTTGCAAAACCTAAAATGTTTCAAAATCAAAGTGAAATATTTTACAAAAAATTAATTTTAAATTTTTAAATTTTTATATCCATATATATGCTTATATATTTTTTATAAAAATAAATTTTTTAAATTATATTAGGCACACTAATAATTTATTTTTTAATTTATATTTCAATAAAAATAAACTAATAAATAATTAAGATCTATATTTAAAATTATAATGAATACAAATAAAAATGAGATTTTTTATTTATTATATATAGTATACCGGTTTAATAGTTAAATTATTTCGGGGTTTTGTCATTTAGAAGTTTAGCAAAATATGTTTTTAGGCATTTAGTGGTTTATAGGTTTTATTTATATAATTTTTTTTTTGATTTTTTATGATTTTCAAAGGTTATAAAATTTGAAAAGAAAATAATTTTTAAAATTTTTGAAATGTGAATACCATGTATAATTATATTAATCTTACTAATTATATATCATATAAATTAAATAAAAATAATTTTAATGATAGATATTATAATAATGATCAAAAATTAAATTAACAAACTATTATAAAAAATTTAAATTTTAATTAAAATATATTTACATAACACAAAATGATCAAAATCAAATCAAAATATATTACTAAATAATAATATTTAATTTTTAAATTTGTCTTACTTTTTATAAGCTTATTTTTTTTTGATTAAAAATAAATTATTTAAATAATATTTGTCTCACTCGAAATTTATTTTGTAATTAATTTTTCTATTATATAAATTTTAAAAATTATTTTATTTTTAAAGGTTATAACCTTTGAAAATCAGATAAAATCAAAATTTTCTTTTTTTAATTTTTATTATATAAATACAAACGATAAACCACTAAATGCCTAAAAAAATTGCTAAACTCCTAAACGAAAAAACCCATAAATTAATAATCCATTAAACCAGTATACCATATATAATAAATCATAAATCTCATTTTAATTTGTATTCATAATAATTTTAAATATTCATTTTAATTATTTATTAGTTTATTTTTTATAGAAATATTAATTGCAAAATAAATAAAGAGTGAGACAAACTAATTTTAATAATTTATTTTTAATCAAAAAATAAATATAAGCTTATAAAAAAAAGTAAAAATTTAAAAACAAAAAATTATCATTTAGTAATATATTTTACTTTGATTTTGTAACATTATAGGTTTTGCATTTATATTTTAATTGGTATCAATCTTATTAATAATAGTTTATTAATTTATTTTTTGATCATTATTATAATATCTATCAATAAAATTACTTATATTGAATTTAAATGTCTTATAATTATTAAGATTATTATAACTAAATATTATATTTACATTTGAAAAAAATTTAAAAATTATTATATTTTCAAAGGTTATAACCTTCAAAAATAATAAAAAATCACAAAAAAATTTTTTTTTATTATTTTTATTATTTAAATAAAACTTATAAATCATTAAATGCCTAATTATTTAAATATCTAGACTTTTTAAACCCAAAAAACCCCTAATATACTTAAACCATTAAACCTATATAACCTAAATAATAAATAATAAATTTCATTTTTATTTGTATTCATTATAATTTTGAATATTCTTTTTAATTATTTTTTAGTTTATATTTATATAAATATTAATAACAAAATAAATAATGAGTGAGACATATAATTTAAATATATTATTTTTTATGAAAAAAAATAAGCTTAGAAAAATAAGCAAAATTTCAAAAATTTAAAATTTTATTTAGTAATATAATTTACTTTGATTTTGAATTATTTTGGGTTCTGTAAATATATTTTAATAAATATCTATCTTATTAATAATTATTTATTAATTTATTTTTCGATCATTATAATAAGATATATTAATAAAATTTTTTATATTAAATATACATCAAATATAATTATTAAGATTATTATAACTAAGTATTCCATTCATATTTTAGAAAGATTAAAAAATTATTATTTTTTCAAAGGTAATAACCTTTGAAAATCACGAAAATTCATAAAAATAAATTTTTTGTTATTTCATTGATTAAATAATACCTATAAACACCTAAATGTGCAATCATATAAAGCAATACACTCCTTAACCCCAAAACAACAAAAAACTTAAACCATTAAATAGGTATACCCTAAATAATAAATAATAAATCTCTTTTTATTAGTATTCATTATAATTTTAAATATTCATTTTAATTATTTATCAATTTATTTTTATAGAAATATTAATTACAAAATAAATTATTGTTGAGACAGATATAATTTAAATAATTTATTTTTCATCAACAAAAATATATGTGCTTATAAAATGGAGCAAAATTTTTAAAATAAAAAATTATTATTTAGTAATATATTTTATTTTGATTTTGAATCATTATAGATTCTACAATTATATTTTAATTTATATCATTCTTATTAATACTAGTTTATTAATTAATTTATTAATCATTATTATAATATCTATTAATAAAATTATTTATATTTAGTTTACATTATATATAATTATTAAGATTATTATAACTAAATATTATATTCACATTTTAAAAAATTTAAAATAATTATATTTTCAAAGGTTACAACCTTCAAAAATTAAAAAAATTCAAAAAATTAAATTTTTTGTTTTATAATTCTTTAGATAATAACTATAAATCACTAAAGGTCTAAACACTTAAATCACTAAACTCCTAAACCCAAAAACACATAAATACTTAAACCATTAAACCGGTATATACTGAATAATAAATAATAAATCTCAATTTTATTTGTATTCATTATAATTTTAAATAATTATTTTATTTATTTATTAATTTATTATTATAGAATTATAAATTACAAAATAAATTATGAGTAAGACAAATTAATTTAATTTATTTATTTATAATAACAAAAATATAAAGTTATAAAAAAAGCAAAACATTAAAAAAATTATTATTAAGTAATATATTTTACATTGATTTTGAATAAATTTTTATTTATCAAATATATTTTAAATAATATCTATTTTATTAATAATAGTTTATTACATTTTTTTGATCATTATTATAATATCTAGCAATGGAATTATTTATATTGAATTTAAATGACTTATAATTATTAAGATTATTATAACTAAATATTATATTTACATTTGAAAAAAATTTTAAAAATATTAGATTTTCAATGGTTATAACCTTCAAAAATTAAAAAAAATAAAAATAAATATTTTGTTATATCATTGTTTAAATAAAACTTATAAACCATTAAATGCCTAAAACTTGAACTTCTAAACTCCTAAACACAAAAGCCCCTAAATACTTGAACCTTTAAACTCTTAAACCTTAAATATAATTTAAATAATTTATTAAAATATTAATTACAAAATAAATTATGAGTGATACAAATATAATTTAAATAATGTATTTTTCATCAAAAAAAAATATAAGCTTATAAAAAGAAGCAAAAACTAAAAAAAAATTATTATTTTGTAATAAATTTTACTTGGATTTTGAATATTTTTAGGTTTTGCAATTATATTTTAATTTATATCTATCATATTAATAATTGCATATTAATTTATTTTTTTATAATTCATATCATATCTATCAATAAAATTGTTTATATTTAGTTTATATTATATATAATTATAATGATTATTTTTACTAAATATTGGATCACATTTTAAAAAAAATTTAAAATTATTCACATTTTGAAAGGTCATAACCTTTGAAAATGTGAAAGATATCAAAAATAATTTTTTTGATATTTAATTGTTTAAATAAAACCTATAAACCACTAAATGCCTAAAAACATAATTTGCTAAAGTCATAAACAAAAAAAACTCTAAATACTTAAAATATTAAACTGGTATACATTAATAATAATTCATAAATCTAATTTTAATTTTTATTCAGTATGATTTTAAACTTTTATTTTAATTATTTATCAGTTTATCAATAATATTGTTTATATTGAATTTGTATGATATATAAATATAATGATTATTATAACTAAATATTGAATTTTACTTTTGAAAAAAATTTAAAAATTATTATATTTTCAAAGGTTATAACCTTTGAAAATATCAAAACATAATAAAAATAAATATTTTGTTATTTTAATTTTTAAATAAAACCTATAAACCACTAAATGCATACACATTTAAATCAGTAAACTCCTAAGGCCCGTAATGCCTAAATTCATAAACCATTAAACCGCTATATGCTACTTAATAATTAAGAAATCTTATTTTTATTTCAATTTAATATTATTTTAAATATTCATTTTAATTATTTATAAGTTTATTTTTATAGAAATATTTATTACAAAATAAATTAAGAGTGCGATAAATATAATTTAAATAATTTATTTTTAATCAAAAAATATATATACACTTATAAAAGAAGTAAAAATTAAAAAATTAAAAATTATTGTCCAGTAATATTTTTTACTTTAATTTTGAATCAGGATTTTGTAAATATTTTTTTAATTAATATTAAACTTATTATTAATAGTTTATTAATTTAATTTTTGATCATTATTATAATATCTATCAATAAAATTATTTATATTGAATTTATATGATATATAATTATTAGAATTATTATAAATAAATATTGTATTCACATTTCAAAAAATTTTAAATATTATTATATTTTCAAAGGTTATAATCTATGAAAATGACAAAAAATTACAAATTTTTTTTTGTTATTTAATTGTTTAAATAAAACTTATAAACCACTAAATGCCTAAAAACATAAATAGCTAAACTACAAAACGACAAAACTTATAAATACTTAAACTATTAAATTGGTATACATTAATAATAAATCATAAATCTCATTTTAATTTTTATTAAGTGTAATTTTAAATTTGTATTTTAATTATATATCATTTTATTTTTATAGAAATATTAATTACAAAATAAATTATTAGTGAGACGGATCTATTTTAAATAATTTATTTTTTATCAAAAAAAATATATATGCTTATAAAAAGAGGCAAAATTATAAAAACAAAAATTTTTTATTTTGTAATATATTTTATTTTGGTTTTAAATCATTTTAGTTTTTGCAATTATATTTTAATTTATATCATTCGTATTAATAATAATTTATTAAATTTTTATTGATCATTATTATAATATCTATTAATAAAATTATTTATATTGAGCTTACATTATATATAATTATTAAAAATATTATAACTAAAGATTATATTAACATTTAAAAAAAATTAAAAATTATTATATTTTCAAAGGTTATAACCTTCAAAAATTAAAAAAAATAAAAAAAAATCAAAAAATTTAATTTTTTATTTTTTAATTCTTTAAATAAATCCTATAAATCACTAAAGTCTAAACACTTAAATCACTAAAACACAAAACACCTAAATACTTAAACCATTAAACTAGTATATCCTGAATAATAAATAATAAATATCAATTTTATCTGTATTAATTATAGTCTTATATATTCATTTTAATTATTTAGAAATTTAATTTTATAGAATTATAAATTAAAAATAAATTATAAGGATGAAAAATATAATTTAAATAATTTACTTTTAATAACAAACAATATAAACTTATAAAAAGAAGCAAAACATCAAAAAAATTATTATTTAGTATTATATTTTACTTTGATTTTGAATAAATTTACATTTCGCAAATATATTTTAAAAAATATTTATTTTATTAATAATAGTTTATTAATTTATTTTTTGATCATTAATATAATATCTATCAATATAATTGTTTATATTGAATTAACATGATATATAATTATTAAGATTATCAAAACTAAATATTTAATTCACATATAAAAAAAATTTAAAAATTGTTATATTTTCAAAGTTTATAACCTTCAAAAATGAGAAAAAATATCAAAAATAATTTTTTTGTTATATAATATTTTAAATAAAACTTATAAACCATTAAATGCAAAAATATATAAATCTCTAAACTCCTAAACCCCGTAATCCCTAAATACTTAAACCTTTAAACTCATAAACCTTAAATATAATTAAATAGTTTATAGAAATATTAATTACAAAATAAATTATGAGTGACAAATATAATTTAAATAATATATTTTTCATCAAAAAAATATATAAGCTTATAAAATGATGCAAAAAACTTAAAAAAAAGTATTATTTAGTAATAAATTTTACTTTGATTTCGAATCATTTAGGGTTTTTAATTATATTTTAATTTATATCTATCATATTAATAATAGTTTATTAATTTATTTTTTGATAATTGATATAATATTTATCAATAAAATTATTTATATTTATTTTATATAATATATAGTTATAATAATTATTATTACTAAATATTATATTCATTTTTTAAAAAATTTTAAAATTATTATATTTTCAAATGTTATGACATTTGAAAATTTGAAAAAATACAAAAATAAATTTTTTGTTATTTCATTGTTTAAATAAAAGCTATAAAGCATTAAATGCCTAAATACTTAAATCAATAACTTCTAAATCTCAAAAACCCTAAATAGAAAAATTTTTTAAACATGTATATCCTAAATAATAAATAATAAATCTCATTTTTATTTTTTTCATTATAATTTTAAATATTCATTTTAATTATTAATTTGTCTATTTTTATATAAATATTAAATACAAAATAAATTATAAGTTAGAAAAATATAATTTATATAAATTATTTTTCAACAAAATAATATAGATAAGCTTATTAAAAGAAGAAGAAAATTTTTTAAAAAATTATTATATAGTAATATATTTTACTTTGTTTCTGAATCAAATTAGGTTTTGTAATTATATTTTAATTGATATCTAACTTATTAATAATTGATTATTAATTTATTTTTTGATCATTATTAGAATATTTATCAATAAAAATATTTATATTTAATTTATATGATATATAAATTTAATAATTATTATAACTAAATATTGTATTCACTTTTGAAAAAAATTTTAAAATTATTATATTTTCAATGATTATAACCTTTGAACATGTGAAAAAACAAAAAAAATTATTATTTCATTGTTTAAATAAAACATATAAATCATTAAATTCCTAAACACTTAAATCACTAAACTATAAAATCCCGATACCCCTATATAGATAATCGTTTAAACGAGTATACCCTAAATAATAATTAATAAATCTCATTTTTATTTGTTTTCATTATAATTTAAAAAATTCATTTTTTATTGTTTAGTTTATATATATATATATATATATTAATTAAAAAATAAATTATGAGTTAAAAATATAATTTAAAAAATATTATTTTTCATCAAAAAATAGATAAGCTTATAAAAAGAATAAAAATATAAAAACAAATAATTATTATTAAGTAATATATTTTGCTTTGCTTTTGAATCATTTTAGGTTTTGATATTATATTTTAAGTAATATCAATCTTATTCATTATAAGTTTTTGATTTATTTTTTGATAATTATTAGAATATCTTTCAATAAAATTGTTAATATTGAATTTATATGATATATAATTATTATGATAATTATAAATAAATATTTATTCACATTTGAAAAAAAATTAAAAATTATAATATTTTCAAAGGTTATAACCTTTGAAAATATCAAAAAATAAAAAAAATAATTTTTTTTTATTTTTTTTCTTAAATAAAACCTATAAACCAGTAAATGCATACATAGTTAAATCAGTAAACTCCTAAATCCCGTAATGCCTAAATACATAAACCATAAAACTGCTATATACTACTTAATAATTAGTAAATCTAATTTTTATTTATTATAATTTTAAATATTCATTTTAATTATTTATGAGATTTTTTTTTTGAAATATTTATAACAAAATAAAGTATGAGTGCGACAAATATAATTTAATTAATTTATTTTTTTTGAAAAAAATACTGTTATAAAATAAGTAAAAATTTAAAAATTAAAAATTATTATCCAGTAATATATTTTACTTTAATTTTGAATCAATTTGGGTTTTGTAAATATTTTTTAATTAATATCTATCTTTTTATTAATAGTTTATTAATTTAAATTTTGATCATTATTATATTGTCTATCAATAAAATTATTTATATAAAATTTATATGATATATAATTATTAATATTATTATAACTAAATATTGTATTCACATTTCAAAAAATTGTAAATATTATTATATTTTCAAAGGTTATAACCTATGAAAAAGATAACAAATTAAAATTTTTTTTTGTTATTTTATTTTTTTATATAAAACCGATAAACCACTAAAAGCCTAAAAACATAAATCACAAAACTTCAAACGATGAAACCTTTAAATACTTAAACCATTAAACTGGTATACATTAATAATAAATCTTAAATCTCATTTTAATTTTTATTTAGTATAATTTTAAATTTATATTTTAATTATTTATTAGTTTATTTTTATATAAATATTAATTACAAATTAAATTATTAGTGAGACGGATCTAATTAAAATTAAACATGTTTTCCTAAATAATAAATAATAAATAATAAATAATAAATCTCATTTTTTTATTATAATTTTAAATATTCATTTTAATTATTTATTTGTTTATTTATATATAAATATTAATTACAAAATAAATCATGAGTTAGACAAATATAATTTATACAAATTATTTTTCATAAAAAAATATAGATAAACTTATTAAAAGAAAAAAAAATTCAAAAACAAAAAATTATTATATAGTAATATATTTATCTTTGCTTCTGAATCATTTTATGTTTTGTAATTATATTTTAATTAATATCTATCTTATTATTAATGGATTATTAATTAATTTTTTGATTATTATTAGAATATTTATCAATAAAATTATTTATATTGAATTTATTTAATATATAAATATAATGATTAGTATAACTAAATATTGTATTCATATTTGAAAAAAATTTAAAAATTATTATATTTTCAAAGGTTATAATATTTGAAAATATCAAAAAATAATAAAAATAAATTTTTGTTATTTTATTTTTTGAATAAAACCTATAAACAACTCATTGCTAGGGGTGCTCATTGGATGGGATGGGGATTACAAATCTCCAGTCCCTTCCCAACAGTTCGGAGATTTTTTTTTTGAAAATCCGCACCCATTCCATAGGTTTAAAATATAGGGATGGGATGGGAAAGACATCCGGGATTTTGGGTAGGAGAAAATGGTTCTGGCTCAAAACGGAGTACGGACATTTTTTTCAATTTATTTTCTTCAAACCCGCCAAGTTAGTTCATGTCGAAAGCTTTTGTTGTACCATTTATCATTCCTTAGTTATGTATCTTTCAAACTCAAATTGGGCCAATTTTGTTTTATCAAATACGCTGAATACCTAAACGAGTTCCATTACCTTGTCAAATGCTTTTATGTGCAGAAAAGGATAGAAATGTTAAATAGAACGGGACCGAGTTGTGTGCTTAATTTGGTTCTTTGTTTTTTCACAAGTTGGCTTTGTTCAGCCGAGTAAAAGTTAACCATAATAGCAATAATACATTTTTTAAACAATTACTTAAAATATTAAGGAATAGCTAAAGATGATCACAAACAATGATAGCAACAATTATTACTTAAGTTATTGCTAAAATTAGGCATCTTAATATAACAAAAAAAATACAACTAATAACAACCATGATAATAATCATTTCAATGGTCCATCCCGGAATAGCAACGTAAATCCAAACCCAATTAATTATCTCTTCTACAACTCCTACCTTTTCTTCTTCCACTATAAAAGGACAACCAAAGATGAAAATGTGTTAATCATGTAGACATAAATTTCTAAGATGAAAGAGTAATAAAAAAACAAAATATTACCTTATAAAATTTAATACACCCATTCCAAATTTAGTTGTCCAACTATAGTTGGAATTATATTTGGATCTTGAAACACCTCTGAAAATTGTAATTGAACCATATTTTTATTAAATTGAATGAATAAATTAAGTAAAAGTGAAATTAAAATTTACAAGATTTGTATACTAACCTCATTCATTATCATCAAGGTCTTGAACTAATTCTTCAATTTCAATAGGTTAGTTTGAGCTTCTCAACGAATCTTGTAAACATATGAGAACTTCAGCTATAATAAGTGTTAAATGACTCCTAAATTTATCTAAAGTTCTCCCCCCAGTGCTAAATGTAGATTCGTAGGCCAAAGTAGATGCTTGGATAACAAATACATCCCTTGCTACATTTGCCAAAGAAGGATACCCAACCTCATTTACCTTCCACTAGTTTAGAAGATCAAAATCAATTCTATTTTTTTCAAGTTTGTCCTCCAAGTACCTATCCAACTCTTCCAAAGCTGCAACTTCTTGTTCTTTCTCTAGTTCAACAAAAAAAATCATCAATATAAGTATCACTACTATCATACAAATCATCATTTTTCTTCAACATAGTAGAAGAGAAATCATCTTCTTTTTATTCATCTTCATTTAAATCTTTATATTCATCCATCATCTCATTTAAAGCATTTATAAATCTTTTCACCAAATTTTTAGCCAATTCCTCACCATAATGCTAAGTGTACTTAACCTTGAGATATTTGAGCTTATAACTAGGATCCAACACTACTGCTACAAAAAGCATAATATTTGTTGACTAAAGAGAACCCCAATATTTGTTGAATTTCAGCCTCATTTTCATACCCATTTCAGACACCATTGTATCTCTACTATTTTCACAAAGCTTAATTTTTTTTCAAAATTCAAATAATCTCAGGAAAATAAATGCTAGAGGTAAAATATTATGAGCCAGAAAATTTAAAATTTACATTATAAAAAGTTTTCAAGAAATGATCCAAAATTTTGGCGTTTATTCTGTCTCTCTCAGTTGGAAGGTTTGAACCAAACTCCTTCAAAAACCTTTTGTCTTTGTCCTCCAACTTATCAAATTTTTTTTTGATATTTTATATCAGTTTGTCGCATCAAATAAGTTGAATTTTATCTAGTAGGACAATCTAATTGCAATGAAGATCCATATCTCAAGTTTGCTTCTTCAACACATAACTTGAACATATCTAATCTTTTAGGACTGCTTCTCACATATTTCACCACACCTCTAATTATTTGAATGGCACCCTCAACAACTGCAATGCCATCTTTGACAATTATGTTTAGGACATGAGCACAACATCTCATATGGAAATGATTGCCTCTAAAAGATACAACACTTTTATTCACAATCTTTTTTTTCAATTGTTCAACAAAAACATCATTATTTGATGCATTGTCAACAGTATTGAACATCAACTTTCTCAGACCCCATTCATTCAAGCAAAACTCAATAGCATTTCTAATATTAACTCCAGAATGACTTTTAATTACATAAAAGTTCAAAAGCCTTTTATGCATATTCCATTGAGAATCAATGAAATGAACAGTCAAACATATATAAGACAAATTTTGAATGTTAGTCCAAGTGTTGCTAGTCAATGAAACTCTACAACAATGAGATGATATGCTATCAAATAATTTCTTCTTTTCCTTCACAAACAAAGAAAAACAATCCCTCAGTGTGGGGTGCCTAGATGGAATGTTAAATTGAGGCATACTAACTTCACAAAACTCCTTAAACTCATCCCACTCAACAAAACAAAAAGGCAATTCATCTTTTATGATCATTTTCACCAAAGCCTCCCTAACTAGTTGTTGATCAAATTGCCAACAAGTTAATTTTTTATCCTCTGAACTAGGACCTTTAGTGAAACTCAACAATGATTGTGAATTGTCTTTACCTTTTTGAGCTTCTATTAATTCTTTTTTGTGTAGAAATTTCATACATGTCTTTCTCAAGTATTTCCATAAACACGAAGTAGCTTGATCACTTTTTGCCAAGTATTCTTTCCTACACGATATACAAGCTGCCCTACCAGTTTCATTTCCCCCTGAATCAACTAATATCTCATAAATTTTTCTAACAGCAGACTTATAATTTTTCTGAGCTTGAGGTTTAGATGTACCTTGACTTTCTTTTACAATTGGAATTGAAGAAACTGCCATAACAATTGGAGGGTTTTTGAAAGGATGATGAATGGATTTACCAGTACTTTGATCATTTGAGAATGTGATCATCTTCAATTTATTGTATTTTTCATTTACCGCTGGATTGTGCCATCTGCATTGCCATTAATTAATATGATATGGTAAGCATAAATACATATAAATATTTCAAACAAGCAAGCTCTACAAAACTGATTGTAACACATTCAGCCCACTCATTCGGCTCAACCACAACACCACAACCAATACTCAACAAAACTGACTGAGACACATAATAATAATAATTAATCACTCAATTCTCATCAGAAAAACAAACCAAAAGGCTGGTGGCATCTGAGAAATGGTGGAGGCAACCAGAAGTGCGACGGACAAGGGCTGGACCTAACTGAACACGGCTAGAACGGCATGAGGTGGCCTGGAACTCGTCGGAACAGCAATAGGTCCGTCGGAATTGGATGGGCATTAGTAGAATTGGTGACATCTTCTTGTTATATATATATATATATTCCTAGTTCTAGTATCAGTTTTTTAGGATGGGATGGTTCTTGGGATGGATATTGCTTAAAATTCGGAACCATCCCAAAAGAAAAAATACGTGACATAACGTGACGGGAAAAGTCAAAGTCAACGGATTTTTCTTTGTCCCGATTCTTTCGGGACAAGAGTTCGGGTCGGGTCACGAATCTCCGAGTCCCATGAGTAGCCCTACTAAATGCATAAAAAGTTAAATCAGTAAACTCCTAAATCCCATAATGCCTAAATACATAAACCATTAAACCTCTAAATACTACTTAATAATTAATTAATCTAATTTTTATTGCTATTTATTATAATTTTAAATATTCATTTTAATTATTTATTAGTTTATTTATTTAGAAATATGTATTACAAAATAAATTATGAGTGCCACAAATATAATTTAAATAATATATTATTTATCTAATAATTAATCATAAATCTCATTTTAATTTTTATTAAGTATAATTTTAAATATTTATTTTAATTATTTATCAATTTATTTTATAGAAATATTAATAACAAAATAAATTATTCGTGAGAGAGATCTAATTTAAATTAAACCGGTATCCCTGAATAATAAATAATAAATCTGATTTTTTTCAATATAATTTTAAATATTCAATTTAATTATTTATTTGTTTATTTATATATAAATATTAATTACAAAATAAATTGAGTTAGACAAATATACTTTATATAAATTATTTTTCATCAAAAAATTATTGATAAACATTTCAAAAGAAAAAAAAATTTTAAGACAAAAAATTATTATATAGTAATATATTTTGCTTTTCTTCTGAATTATTTTAGGTTTTGTAATTATATTCTAATTGATATCTATCTTATTAATAATAGATTATTAATTTATTTTTTTGATCATTATTAGAATATTTATTAATAAAATTGTTTATATTGAATTTAGATGATATATAAATATAATGATTATTATAACTAAATATTGAACTCACTTTTGAAAAAAATTTAAAAATTAGTATATTTTCTAAGGTACCTTTGAAAATATCTAAAAATAATAAAAAAAAATTTTTATTCTTTTATTTTTTTAATAAACCCTATAAACCAATAAATGCATACACAGTTAAATTAGTAAACTCCTAAACCTCATAATGCCTAAATACATAAACCATTAATCCGCTATATACTACTTAATAATTAATAAATATAATTTTTATTTCTATTTATTATAATTTTAAATATTCATTTTAATTATTTAATAGTTTATTTTTATAGAAATATTTATTACAAATTAAATTATGAGAGTGACATATATATTTTAATTAATTTATTTTTAATCAAAAAAAATGCTTATAAAAGAAGTAAAAATTTAAAAATTAAAAATTATTATCCAGTAATATATTTTACTTTAATTTTGAATCAATTTGGGTTTCGTAAATATTTTATAATTAATATCAATCTTTTTATTAATAGTTTATTAATTTAAATTTGATCCTTATTATATTATCTATCAATAAAATTGTTTATATTGAATTTATATGATATATAATTATTAATATTATTATAACTAAATATTGTATTCACATTTCAAAAAATTTTAAATATTATTATATTTTCAAAGGTTATAATCATGAAAATGTGAAAAAGTTACAATTTTTTATTGTTATTTTAATGTTTAAATAAAACCTATAAACCACTAAATACCTAAAAACATTAATTGCTAAACTCCTAAATGACAAAACCTTTAAATACTTAAACTATTAAACAGGTGTACATTAATAAAAAATTATAACTCTCAATTTAATTTTTATTAAGTATAAATTTAAATTTTTATTTTAATTATTTCAGTTTATTTTTATAGAAATATTAATTACAAATTAAATTATTAGAGAGACAGATCTAAATTAAATAATTTATTTTTTATCAAAAAAAATATATATGCTTATAAAAAAAGGCAAAATTTTAAATACAAAAATTTATTATTTAGTATATATTTTATTTTTATTTTGAACATTTTAGATTTTGCAATTATATTTTAATTTATATCATTCTTATTAATAATTGTTTATTAATTTTTATTGATCATTATTATAATATCTATTAATAGAATTATTTATATTGACTTTACATTATATATAATTATTAAGATTATTATTACTTAATATTATATTCACATTTAAAAAAAATTAAAAATTATTATAATTTCAAAGGTTATAACCTTCAAAAATTTAAAAAAAATCAAAAAATTAAATTTTTTATATTTTCATTCTTTAAAAAATAACTATAAATCACTAAAGGCCTAAATGCTTAAATCACTAACCCCCTAAACACCTAAATACTTAAACCATTAAACCGGTATATCCTGAATAATAAATAATAAATCTCTATTTTATTTGTATTCATTATAATTTTAAATATTCATTTTAATTATTTATTTGTTTATTTTTATAAAATTATAAATTAAAAATAACTTATGAGGAAGACATATATAAGTTAAATAATTTACTTTTAATAACAAAAAAATTATTTATCTCATTTTCAAAGTAGATAACCTTTAAAAATATAATAATTTTTAAATTATTTTCAAATGTAAATATAATATTTAGTTATAATAATCTTTATAAGTATATAACATGTAAATTCAATATAAACAACATTATTGATAAATATTGTAAAAATAATAAAAAATATAAATTAATAATCTATTATTAATAAGATAGATATCAATTAAAATATAATTACAAATCCTAAAATGATTCAGAAGAAATCAAAATATATTACTATATAATAATTTGTTGTTTTGAAATATTTTTCTTTTAAAAAGTTTTTCCATATTTTTTTGATGAAAATTAATTTATATAAATTATATTTTCTAACTCATAATTTATTTTTTAATTAATATTTATATAAAATAAAAAAATAAATAATTAAAATGAATATTTAAAATTATAATGAAAAAAATAATTTTGAGATTTATTCTTTATTATTTTGGGTATGCCAGTCTAATTTAAATTAGATATGTCTCACTAATAATTTATTTTGTAATTAATATTTCTATAAAAATAAACTGATAAATAATTAAAATAAAAATTTAAAATTATATTGAATAAAAATTAAAATGAGATTTATGAATTATTATTAATGTTTACACGTTTAATGGGTTAAGTATATGAAGTTTTGTTATTTAGGAGTTTAGTGATTTATGTTTTTAGGTATTTAGTGGTTTATAGGTTTTATTTAAACAATGAAATAACAAAAAAAAATATTTTTGATATTTTTTCACATTTTCAAAGTTTATAACCTTTGAAATATAAAAATTTTAATTTTTTGAAAAATGTGAATACAATATTTAGTAATAATAATCATTATAATTATATATAATATAAACTAAATATAAACTATTTTATTGATAAATATGATATCAATTATCAAAAAATAAATTAATATTCTATTATTAATATGATAGATATATTTTAAAATATAATTAAAAAACCTAAAATGATTCAAAAACAATTTAAAATTTATTACTAAATAATATTTTTGTTTTTTAATTTTTGCTTCTTTTTTTAAGCTTATATATTTTTTGATGAAAAATAATTATTTAAATTATATTTGTATCACTCATTATTTATTTTGTTATTTTTTATCATTTTTGAAGGTTATAACCTTGGAAAATATAACAATTTTGAAATTTTTTTTATATGTGAACACTATATTTAGTTATGATAATCTTAATAATTATATATCATGTAATTTCAATATAAACAATTATATTGATATGTATTATATTAATGATCAAAAAATAAATTAATAAACTATTATTAATAATAAAGATTTTATTTAAAATATATTTGCAAAACATAAATTTATTCAAAATTAAAATAAAATATATTACTAAATAATAATTTATTTGAAGTTTTGCTTCTTTTTATAAGTTTATATTTTTTTTATTAAAAGTAAATTATTTAAATTATATTTGTCTTCCTCATAATTTATTTTTAATTTATAATTCTATAAAAATAAACTAATAAATAATTAAAATGAATAATTAAAAGTATAATAAATACAAATAAAATTGAGATTTATTATTTATTATTTAGGATATACTAGTTTAATGGTTTAAGTATTTAGGTGTTTTGGGGTTTAGTGATTTAAGTGTTTAGGCCTTTAGTGATTTATAGTTTAATATTTAAAGAATTAAAAAATAAAAAATTAAATGTTTTGATTTTTTTTTAATTTTTGAAGGTTATAACCTTTGAAAATATAATAATTTTTAATTTTTTTAAAATGTGAATATAATATTTAGTTATAATAATCTTAATAATTTTATATAATGTAAACTCAATATAAATATTTTTATTAATACAAATTATAATAATGATCAATAAAAAATTAATAAACTATTATTAATAAGAATGATAAAAATTAAAATATAATTACAAAATCTAAAATGATTTAAAATCAAAATAAAATAGATTACTAAATAATAAATTTTTGCTTTAAAAATTTTGTCTCTTTTTATAAGGATATATATTTTTTTTGATGAAAAATAAATTATTTATATTAGATCTGTCTCACTAATAATTTATTTTATAAAATTTAATATTTAAATGTGAATACAATATATAAATATTAATAATTAGTTATTTACAATTTAAAATATAATAATATTTAAAATTTTTTGAAATGTGAATACAATATTTAGTTATTTTAATATTAATATTTATATATCATATAAATTAAATATAAACTATTTTATTGATAGATTATATAATAATGATAAAAAATTAAATTAATAAACTATTAATAATAAGATAGATATTAATTAAATATATTTACAATACCCAAATCAATTCAAGATTAAACTATAATATATTACTGTATAATAATTTTTAAATTTTTACTTCTTTTATAATCGTATATATATTTTTTGATTAAAAATAAATAATTTAAATTATATTTGTCGCACTAATAATTTATTTTGTAATAAATATTTTATAAAAATAAATTAATAAATAATTAAAATTAATATTTAAAATTAAAATATATAAAATAAAAATTAAATTTATTAATTATTAAGTAGTATATAGTGGTTTAATGGTTTATGTATTTAGGAGTTTACTGATTTACCTATATATGCATTTAGTGGTTTATATGTTTTATTTAAAAAATAAAATAACAAAAAAATTATTTTTATTATTTTTTGATATTTTCAAAGGTTATAACCTTTGAAAATACAATAAATTTTAAATTTTTTTCTAAAGTGAATACAATCTTTAGTTATAATAATTATTATATTTATATATCATATAAATTTAATATAAACAATTTTATTGATAAATATTCTAATAATGATGAAAAAATAAATTAATAATCTATTATTAATAAGATAGATATGAATTAAAATATAATTACAAAACCTAAAATGATTCAGAAGCAATGCAAAATATATTACTCTAAAATAATTTGTTGTTTTAAATTTTTTTTTGTTTTAAAAAGTTTATGCATATTTTTTTATAAAAAATAATTTATAAAAATTATATTTGTCTAACTCATAATTTATTCTGTAATTAATATATTTATAGAAATAAACAAATAAATAATTAAAATGAATATTTAAAATTATAATGAAAATAAACTGATAAATATTTAAAATAAAAAATTAAAATTATACTGAATAAAATTTAATATGAGATTTATGATTTATTATTACTGTATACCAGTTTATTGGATTAAGTATTTAAAGGTTTTTCATTTAGGATTTTAGCGATTTATGTTTTTAGGCTTTTAGTGGTTTATACGTTTTATTTAAAAAAATAAAATATCAAAAAAAATTTCTATAATTTTTTCTCAATTTTATAGGTTATAACCTTTGAAAATATAATAATATTTAAAATTTTTTGAAATGTGAATACAATACTTAGTTATAATAATATTAATAATTATATATCATATAAATTCAATATAAACAATTTTATTGATATATATTATAATAATTATCAAAATTAAATTTATAAACTATTGATATTAAGATAGATATTAATTAAAAAATAATTACAAAACCCAAATTGATTCAAAATTATAGTAAAATATATTCTGGATAACAATTTTTAAATTTCTACTTCTTTTATAAGCATATATATTTTTTAAATTATTTTTGTCACACTCATAATTTATTTTGTAATAAATATTTCTATAAAAATAAACTAATAAATAATTAAAATGAATATTTAAAATTATAATAAATAGAATTAAAAATTTGATTTATTAATTATTAGCGGTTTAATGGTTTATGTAAAAATAATTATATAAATTATATTTGTCTAACTGAATTTTTTCTGAAATTAATAATTATATAAAAATAAACTAATAAATAATTAAAATGAATATTTTAAATTATAATGAAAAAAATAATATTGAGATTTATTATTTATTATTTAGGGTATACTAGTTTAAAATGATTGTCTATTTAGGGTTTTCGAGATTTAGGAGTTATTGATTAAAGTATTTAGACATTTAGTGTTTTATAGGATTTTTTTTAAACAATGAAATAACAAAAAAATTATTTTTGTTATTTTTTCACATTTTCAAAGGTTATAACTTTAGAAAATATAATAATTTTAAAATTTTTTTAAAATGTGAATAAAATATTTAGGAAAAATAATCATTATAATTATATATAATCTAAACTAATTATAAATAATTTTTTTGATAAATATGATATCAAATATCAAAAAAAATAAATTAATAAGCTATTATTAATATGATAAATATAAATTAAAATATAATTACAAAACATAAAATGATTCAAAATCAATGTAAAATTTATTACTAAATAATAATTTATTGTTTTTATATTTTTACTTCTTTTTATAAGATTATAATTTTTTTATTAAAAGTAAATTATTAATATTATATTTGTCTAACTAATTATTTATTTTGTAATTAAATTTTATATAAAAAATAAACTAATAAATATTTAAAATAAATATTTAAAATTATAATGAATACAAATTAAAATGAGATTTAAGATTTATTATTTCTTTATATGTAAATTATTTTTTGATAATATGATTGTATAACCAAATATTTATTCTTTTTTAATATTTTCATGTAAGTGTAGGAAATGGAATATTAAGAGGCTGGAGATGCAGCAGAAGCACAATAACTGAGGACTCGTTGACCGGACATCGGGTCGAAATTGGAGCAGGGCCTGACTCGTCTCATGATCCAACCCGCTCCGGTTAAATAAACAAAGTGAAATTTTTAATAAAAAATGTTTTATAATTTTATTTTCGTGTGGTTGTTTTTGGACCCATGGAACTGTTCATCGTCTCTCTCTCTTCTCTCTGTGCGATTTATAATGACTATTCTGTGTGCTGCATACTGTAAGACATTTCTGTTGCTTTAATCTGTAACGTATAAGCATTTTCTAGTGGATTTCGCTAGTCGTACTAAGCGACTAGCGAACCACGTTATATAGTCGTAGAACTGCATTTTCTAGTGGATTTATTTGTCGTTTGTTGATTCTATCATGGATGGTTGCTGAATTGGGATATATATATTACTTGTTTTCTGTTGTTTCTGTGTTTTTGTATCTCAATCTCACTACCGTGGAAGCACAATTGCCCAACAATTATATATGGTATACCGGTTTAACGTATCGATTATTTAGGGGTTTTGTCGTTTAGTTGTTTAGCAATTTATGTTTTTAGGCATTTAGTGGTATATCGATTTTAATTATATAATAAAAATAAATTTTTTTTTGATTTTTTTTAGATTTTCAAAGATTATAACCTTTAAAAATAAAATAATTTTTAAAATCTTTTGAAATGTGAATACCATGTATAATTATATTAATCTTATTAATTATATATCATATAAATTCAATATAAATAATTATAATAATAGATATTCTAATAATGATCAAAAATTAAATTAAAAAACTATTATTAATAATATAAATATTAATTAAAATATATTTACATAACATAAAATGATTCAAAATCAAATAAAAATATATTACTAAATAATAATATTTAATTTTTAAAATTTTCCATCTTTTTATAAGCTTATATTTTTTTATGATTAAAAATAAATTATTTAAATAATATCTGTCTCACTCGAAATTTATTTTGTAATTAATTTTTCTAAAAAATTAAAATATAAATAATTAAAATGAATATTTAAAATTATAATAAATAGAAATAAAAATAAGATTTATTATTTATTAAGTAGTATACAAATGTTATAAGATTTATGTATTTAGGGGTTTCGGGTTTTATGAGCTACTGATTTAAGTAAGTAAGCATTTAGTGGTCTATAAGTTTTATTTAAAAAAGAAATAACAAAAAATTTATTTTTTGTATTCTTTCTCATTTTTTAAGATTATAACCATTGAAAATATAATAATATTTAAAATTTTTTGAAATGTGAATACAATATTTAGTTATAATAATATTAATAATTATATATCATATAAATTCAATATAAACAATTTTATTGATAGATAATGTAATAATGATCAAAATTTAAATTAATATACTATTAATAAAAAGATTTATATTAATTAAAAAATATTTACAAAACCCAAATTGATTCAAAATTAAAGTAAAATATATTACTGGATAATAATTTTTAATTTTTAAATTTTTACATCTTTTATAAGCATATATATTTTTTGATTAAAAATCAATTAATTAAAATATATATGTTGCTCTCATAATTTAATTTGTAATAAATATTTCTATAAAAATAAACTAATAAATAATTAAAATGAATATTTAAAATTATAATAAATAGAAATAAAAATTAGATTTATTAATTATTAAGTAGTATATAGCAGTTTAATGGTTTGTGTATTTAGGTATTACGGGGTTTTTGAGTTTACTGATTTAACTTTATATGCACCCAGTAGGGCTGCTCATGGGACCGGAGATTCGCGACCCGACCCGAAGTCTTGTCCCAAAAGAATCAGGACTGAGAAAAATCCATTGGCTTTGACTTTTCTCGACCCATTGTGTCACATATTTTTTCTTTTGGGACAGTTCCGTATCTTAAGCAATATCCATCCTGAGAACCATCCCATCCTATGATATTAAAACCAAGAATATATATATATATATAATATGAAGATGCTACCAATTCCACTACTTTTCATCTAATTCCGACGCACCTATTGCTATTCTGACGAATTCCAGGCCACCTCACACTGTTCCAGCCATGTTCAGTTAGGTCAAGCCCTTGTCCGTCGCACTTCTGGTTAGCTCCACTGTGTCTCAGATGCCACCAGCCTTTTGGTTTGTTTTTCTGACGAGAATTGAGTGATTAATTATTATTATTATTATTATGTGTCTCAGTCAGTTTTGTTGGGTATTGGTTTTGGTGTTGTGGTTGGGCCGAATGAGTGGGCTGAATGTGTTACAGTCAATTTTGTAGATCTTGCTTGTTTGAAATATTTATATGTATTTATGCTTAACATATCATATTAATTAATGGCAATGAAGATGACACAATCCAACAGTAAACAAAAAATACAATAAATTGAAGATGATCACATCTCAAATGATCAAAGTACTGGTAAATCCAATCATCATCCTTTCAGGAACCCTCCTATTGTTACGACAGTTTTTTAATTCCAATTGTAAAAGAAAGACAAGGTACATCTGAACCTCAAACTCATAAAAAGTATGAGTCTGCTATTTGGGAAACTTATGAAATATTAGTTGATTTAGAGGGAAATGAAACTCGTAGGTCAGCTTGTATATGGTGTAGGAAAGAATATTTTGCAAAAAGTGATCAAAGTATTTCAGGTTTATGGAAATACTTGAGAGTGACTTGTAGAAAATTTTCAAACACAAATTAATTAATAGAAGCTCACAAAGGTAAAGACAAGTCACAAAGGTACTAGTTTAGAGGATAACAAATTAACTTGTTGGCAATTTGTTCAACAACTAGTTAGGGATGCTTTGGTGAAAATGATCATAAAATATGAATTGCCTTTTTGTTTTGTTGAGAGGGATGAGTTCAAAGAGTTTTGAGAAGTTAGTGTGCGTCAATTTAAAATTCAATCTAGGCACTCTACTCTGTGGGATTGTTTTTCTTTGTTTGTGAAGGAAAAGAAGAAATTATTTGATAGCATATCATCTCATTGTTGTAGAGTTTCATTGAATACTCGACACTTGGACTAGCATTCAAAATTTGTCTTATATATGTTTGACTATTCATTTCATTGATTCACAATGGAATATGCATAAATGGCTTTTGAACTTTTGTGTAATTAAAAGTCATTCTGGAGTTAATATTATAAATGCTATTGAGTTTTCCAAGAATGAATGGGGTTTGAGAAAGTTGATGTGCATTACTGTTGACAATGAATAAAATAATGATGTTGTAGTTGAACAACTGAAAAAAAGGCTTGTGAAGAAAAGTGTTGTACCTTTGAGAGGCGAGCATTTTCATATGAGATTTTGTGCTCATATCCTAAACTCAATTGTCAGAGATGGCATTGCAGTAGTTGAGGGTGCTATTCAAAATATTAGAGGTGTGGTGAAATATGTGAGGAGTAGTCCTAAAAGATTTGATATGTTTAAGTTATGTGTTGAAGAAGCAAACTTGACATATGGATCTTCATTGCAATTAGATTGTCCTACAAGATGAAATTCAACATATTTGATGCTACAAACTGATATAAAATATCAAAAAGAATTTGATAAGTTTGAGGACAAAGACAAAGGTTTTTGAAGGAGTTTGGTTCAAACGTTCCAACTGAGAGAGACTGAACAAATGCCAAAATTTTGGCTCGTTTCTTGAAAACTTTTTATGATATAACTTGTAAATTTTCTGGCTCATAATATTCTACCTCTAGTGATTATTTTCCTGATATTATTCGAATTTTTAAAAAAATTGAGCTTTGTGAAAATAGTAGAGATACAATGGTGTCTGAAATGGGTATGAAAATGAGGCATAAATTCAACAAATATTGGGGTTCTCTTCAGTCAAAAAATATTATGCTTTTTGTAGGATTCAACAAATGTTGGATCCTAGATATAAGCTCAAATATATCAAGGTTAAGTACACTTAGCATTATGAAGAATGAATTGGCTAAAAATTTGGTGAAAAAGTTTATAAATGCTTTATATGAGATGATGGATGATTATAAAGATTTAAATGAAGATGAATCTAAAGAAGATGATTTCTATTCTACTGTGTTGAAGAAAAATGATGAGTTCTTTAATTGTAGTGATACTTATGTTGATGATTTTTTTGTTGAATTTTAGAAAGAACAAGAAGTTGCAGCTTTGGAAGAGTTGGATAGGTACTTGGAGGACAAACTTGAAAAAAATAGAATTGAATTTGATCTTCTAAACTGGTGGAAGGTAAACGAGGTTAGGTATCCTTCTTTGGAAAATGTAGCAAGGGATGTATTTGCTATCCAAGCATCTACTATGGCCTACGAATCTACATTTAGCACTAGGGGGAGAACTTTAGATAAATTTAGAAGTTCTTTAACACCTATTACAGCTGAAGTTCTCATATGTCTACAAGATTGGTTGAGAAGCTCAAACAAACCTATTGAAATAGAAGAATTAGTTCAAGACCTTGATGATAATGAATCATGTTAGTATACAAATCTTGTAAATTTTACTTTCACTTTTACTTATTTTATTCATTTGATTTAATAAAAATATTGTTCAATTACAATTTTCAGAGGGGTCACAATATCCAAATATTCTTCCAACTATAGTTATCCAACTAAATTTGGAATGGGTGTATTTAATTTTATAATGTAATATTTTGTTTTTTATTACTCTTTCATCTTATAAATTTATGTCTACATGATTAACACGTTTTCATCTTTGGTTGTCCTTCTACTGTGGAGGAAGAAAAGAGAGGAGTTGTAGAAGAGATAATTAATTGGGTTTGGATTTTCGTTGCTGTTCCGGGATGGACATTTGAAATCATTATTATCATGGTTGTTATTAGTTGTAATTTTTTTGTTATATTAAGCTGTCTAATTTTAGCAATTACTTAAGTAGTAATTGCTGCTACCAATGTTTGTGGTCATCTTTAGCTATTCCTTAATATTTTAAGTAATTGTTTAAAAAATGTAGTATTGCTATTATGGTTAAGTTTCAATCGGCTGAACAAAGCCAACTTGTGAAAAAACAAAGAACCAAATTAAGCACACAACTCGGTCACGTTCTATTTATCATTTCTATCCTTATCTGAACATCAAAGCTTTTGACAAGGTAATGGAACTCGTTTGCGGTATCCAGCCTATTTGACAAAAGAAAATTGGCCCAATTTGAGTTTGAAAGATACATATCTAAGGAATGATAAATGGTACAACAAAAGTTTTTGACATGAATTAACTTGGCCAGTTTGAAGAAAATAAATTGAAAATAATGTCCAAACTCCGTTCCGACCAAGAAACATTTTATCCTACCCAAAATCTCCGATCTCTGTCCCTTCCCGTCCCGATATTTCAACCTATGAGACGGGTCTGGATCTTCAAAAAAAAACTCCGAACTGTGTGAAGGGACTGGAGATTTGTAATCCTCATCCCGTCTCGTCCCATGAGCACCCCTCTCATTGAGTTGTTTATAGGTTTTATTTAAAAAATAAAATAACAAAAAATTTATTTTTTTTATTTTATGATATTTTCAAAGGTTAAAAGCTTTGAAAATTTAATAATTTTAAAATAAAATAAAAATTTCTATAATTTGTTATCATTTTCATAGGTTATAACCTTTGAAAATATAATAATATTTATAATTTTTTGAAATGTGAATACAATATTTAGTTTTAATAATATTAATAATTATATATCATATAAATTCAATATAAACAATTTTATTGATAGATAATATAATAATGATAAAAAATTAAATTAATAAACTATTAATAAAAAGATAGATATTAATTAAAAAATATTTACAAAATCCAAATTGATTCAAAATTATAGTAAAATATATTACTGGATAATAATTTTTAATTTTTAAATTTCTACTTCTTTTATAAGCGTAAATTTTTATTTATTAAAAATAAATTAATTAAATTATATTTGTCGCACTCATACTTTATTTTGTAATAAATATTTCAATAAAAATAAACTAATAAATAATTAAAATGAATATTTAAAATTATAATAAATAGAAATAAAAATTAGATTTATTAATTATTAAGTAGTACAGAGCAGTTTAATGGTTTATGTATTTAGGCATTACGGGGTTTAAAAGTTTACTGATTCAACTGTGTATGCATTTTGTGGTTTATAAGTTTTATTTAAAATAAAAAATAAAAAAAAATTATTTTTATTATTTTTTGATATTTTCAAAGGTTATAACCTTTGAAAATTTTATAATTTTTTTAATTTTTTTCAAAAGTGAATAAATATTTATTTATAATAATCATAATACTTATATATATCATATAATTTCAATATAAACAATTTTATTCATAGATATTCTAATAATTATCAAAAAATAAATTAAAAATCTATTATGAATAAGATTGATATTATTTAAAATATAATATCAAAACCTAAAATAATTCAAAAGCAAAGCAAAATATATTAATTAATAATAATTATTTGTTTTAAAATTTTTAATCTTTTTTTAAGCTTATCTATTTTGTGATGAAAACTAATTTTTATAAATTATATTTTTAACTCATAATTTATTTTATAATTAATATATATATATATATATATATATATAACAAATAAATAAATTAAATTGAATATTTAAAATTATAAAGAAAAAAATAAAAATGAGATTTAATATTTATTATTTAGGATATACCTGTTTAAAAAATTTATCTATTTAGGGTTTTCACGATTTAGAAGTTATTCATTTAAGTATTTAGGAATTTAATGGTTTATAGCTTTTATTTAAACAATGAAATAACAAAAAATTTATTTTTGATATTTTTTCAAATTTTTAAATGTCATAACAATTGAAAATATAATAATTTTAAAATATTTTAAAAATGTGTATACAATATTTAGTAATAATAATTATTATAACTATATATAATATAAACTAATATAAATAATTTTATTGATAAAATTATATAAATTATTAAAAAATAAATTAATAAACATTTATTAATATGATAGATATAAATTAAAATATAATTAAAAAACTTAAAATGATTCAAAATCAAAGTAACATTTATTAGTAAATAATAATTTTTTTTAAGTTTTTGCATCATTTTATAAGCTTATATTTTTTTTTGTTGAAAAATATATTATTTAAATTATATTTGTCACTCATAATTAATTTTGTAATTAATATTTCTATAAATTATTTAAATTATATTTAAGGTTTACGAGTTTAAAGGTTTAGGTATTTAGGGGCTTCGAGGTTTAGGAGTTTAGAGATTTATGTATCTAGGCATTTAATAGTTTATAAGTTTTATTTAAACAATGATATAACAAAAAATTTATTTTTTTTTATTTTAACATTTTTGAAGGTTATAACCTTTGAAAATATAAAAATTTTTAAATTTTTTTTATATGTGAATACTATATTTAGTTATGATAATCTTAATAATTATATATCACGTTAATCCAATATAAACAATTATATTGATAGATATTATATTAATGATCAAAAAATATATTAATAAACTATTATTAAATAAATAGATATTTTTTAAAATTTATTTGTAAAACGTAAATTTATTCAATATCAAAGTAAAATATAAAAGTAAATAATAATTTTTTTGATGTTTTGCTTCTTTTTATATGTTTATATTTTTTGTTATTAAAAGTAAATTATTTAAATTATATTTGTCTTCCACATAATTTATTTTTAATTTATAATTCTATAAAAATAAACTAATAAATAATTAAAATATATCTCTAAAATTATAATGAATACAAATAAAAGTGAGATTTATTATTTATTATTTATTATTCAGGATATAATAGTTTAATGGTTTAAGTATTTAGGTGTTTTTAGGTTTAGTGATTTAAGTGTTTTGGCCTTTAGTGATTTATAGTTTTTATTTAAAGAATAAAAAAATAAAAAATTAAATTTTTTGATTTTTTTATAATTTTTGAAGGTTATAACATTTGAAAATATAATAATTTTTAATTTTTTTTAAATCTTAATATAATATTTATTTATAATATTATTAATAATTATATATAATGTAAACTCAATATAAATAATTGTATTAATAGATATTATAATAATGATTAATAAATAATTAATAAACTATTATTAATAAGAATTATATAAATTAAAATATAATTGCAAAAACTAAAATGATTCAAAATCAAAATAAAATATATTACAAAATAATAAATTTTGGTTTTTAAAATTATGCCTCTTTTTATAAGCACATATATTTTTTTTGATAAAAAATAAATTATTTAAAATAGATCTCTCTTGCTAATAATTTATTTTGTAACTAATATTTCTATGAAAATAAACTAATAAATAATTAAAATAAAAATTTAAAATTACACATAATAAAAATTAAAATGAGATTTATGATTTATTATTAATGTATACCAATTTAATAGTTTAAGTATTTAGAAGTTTTGTCGTTTAGGAGTATAGCGATTTATGTTTTTAGGCATTTAGTGGTTTATAGGTTTTATTTAAACAATAAAATGACAAAAAAATTTGTAATTTTTTATTATTTTCATAGGTTATAACCATTGAAAATATAATAATAATTAAATTTTTTTGAAATGTGAATACAATATAAACTTATAATAATTTTAATAATTATATATCATATAAATTCAATATAAACAATTTTATTGATAGATATTATAATAAAGATCAAAAATTAAATTAATAAACTATTAATAATATTATAGATATTAATTAAAAAATATTTATAAAACCCAAATTGATTCAAAATTAAAGTAAAAAATATTACTGGTTAATAAATTTTAATTTTTAAAATTTTACTTCTTTTATAAGCGTATATATTTTTTTTGATTAAAAATAAATTATTTAAATTATATTTATCGCACTCATAATTTATTTTATAATAAATATTTCTATAAAAATAAACTAATAAATAATTAAAATGAATATTTAAAATTATAATTAATAGAAATAACAATTAGATTTATTATTTATTATTTATTATTTATTATATAGCAGTTTAATGGTTTATGTATTTAGATATTACGGGGTTTAAAAGTTTACTGATTTAATTGCGTATGCATTTAGTGGTTTATAGGTTTTATTTAAAAAAAAAATAACAAAAAATTTATTTTTATTATTTTTTGATATTTTCAAAGGTAATATAACCTTTGAAAATATAATAATTTTTAATTTTTTTTTCAAAAGTGAATTCAATATTTAGTTATAATAATCATTATATTTATATTTCATATAAATTCAATATAAATAATTTTATTGATAGATATTCTAAATATTATCAAAAAATAAAATAATAGTCTATTATTAATAAAATAGATATCAAATAAAATATAATTACAAACCTAAAAATGATTCAGAAGCAAAGCAAAATATATTACTATATAATAATTTTTTGTTTAAATTTTTTTTTCTTTTTAAAAGTTTATTTATATTTTTTTGATGAAAAATAATTTATATAAATTATATGTGTCTAACTCATAATTTATTTTGTAATTAATATTTATATAAAAGAAACAATTAAATATTAAAATGAATATTTAAAATTATAATGAAAAAAAATGGTATTTATTCATTATTATTTAGGGTATACCGGTTTAATTTAAATTATATCTGTCTTAATAATAATTTATTTTGTAATTTATATTTCTAAAAACTACTGTTAAATAATTTAAATAAAAATTTAAAATAATCCTAGATAAAAATTAAAATGAGATTTATTAATTATTATTAATGTATACCAGTTTAATGGTTTTAGTATTTAGAGGTTTTTTCGTTTAGAAGTTTAGTGATTTATGTTTTTAGACATTTAGTGGTTTATAGGTTTTATTTAAACAATGAAATAATAAAAAAATTATTTTTGATATTTTTTCACATTTTCAAAGTTTATAACATTTGAAAATATCATAATTTTTAAATTTTTTCAAATGTAAATATAATATTAAGTTATAATAATCTTAATAATTATAAGTCATTTAAATTCAATATAAATAATTACATTTCAAAATATTATAATAATGATCAAAAAAAATTTAATAAACTATTATTAATAAGATAGATATTATTTAAAATATATTTGCAAAATCTAAATTTATTCAAAATCAAAGTAAAATATATTACAAAATAATAATTTTTTTTAATGCTTTGCTTTTGTATAAGTTTATATTTTTGTTTTTAAAAATAAATTATTTAAATTATACTTGACTTAATCATAATTTATTTTGTAATTTATAATTCTATAATAATAAACTAATAAATAATTAAAATGAATATTTAAAATTATAATGAATACAAATAAAATTGAGATTTATTATTTATTATTCATGATATACCGGTTTAATGGATTAAGTATTTAGGTGTTTTGTGGTTTAAGAGTTTTGTGATTTAATTATTTAGACCTTTAGTGATTTATAGTTTTTATTTAAAGAATGAAAAATTGAAAAATTTAATTTTTTGATTTTTTGAAAAAAATATATATGCTTATAAAAAGAGGCAAAATTTTAAAAATAAAAAATTATTTTTTATTAATATATCTTATTTTGATTTTGAATCATTTTAGATTCTATCATTATTTTTTAATTTAGATCATTCTTATTAATACTAGTTTATTAATTAATTTTTAGATCATTATTATAATATTTATTAATAAAATTATTTATATTTAGTTTAAATTATATAAAATTATTAAAATTATTATAACTAAATATTATATTCACATTTAAAAAAATTAAAATTATTATATTTTTCAAAGGTTACAACCTTCAAAAATTAAAAAAATTCAAATTTTTAAATTTTTTGTTTTTAAAATATTTAGATAATAACTATAAATCTTTAAAGGTCTAAACACTTAAATCACTAAACTCCTAAACCCAAAAACACCTAAATACTTAAACCATTAAACCGGTATATCCTTAATAATAAATAATAAATCTCAATTTTATTTGTATTCATTATAATTTTAAATAAGTATTTTAATTATTTATTAGTTTATTATTATAGAATTATCAATTACAAAATAAATTATTTTATTTTCAAAGGTTATAACCTTTGAAAATCAGAAAAAATAAAAAACAGAATTTTAAATTTTTATTATATAAATAAAACCTATAATCCACTAAATGCCTAAAAACATAAATTGCTAAACTCCTAAACGACAAAACTTTTTAATAATCAAACCATTAAACCGGTATACCACATATAATAAATCATAAATCTCATTTTAATTAGTATTCATTATAATTTTAAATATTCATTTTAATTTTTTATTAGTTTATTTTTTATAGAAATATCAATCATAAAATAAATAATGTGTGAGACAAATATAATTTTAATAATTATTTTTAATCAAAAAAAAAGCTTATATAAAGTAGTAAAAATTTAAAAACAAAAATTTTTATTTATTAATATATTTTACTTTGATTTTGAATCATTATATATAGGTTTTGCAATTATATTTCAATTGTGATCAATCTTATTAATAATAGTTTATTAATTTATTATTTGATCATTTTTATAATATATATTAATACATTTTTTTATATTGAATCTACAACAAATATAATTATTAAGATTATTATAACTAAGTATTGTATTCATATTTTAGAACTATTAAAAAATTATTATATTTTTAAAGGTCATAACCTTTGAAAATCACAAAAATTCATAAAAATAAATTTTTTGTTATTTCATTGATTAAATAAAACTATTAACACGAAAATGTGTAATCATATAAATCAATATACTCCTTAACACCAAAACCACAAAAAACTTAAACAATTAAATAGTTATACCCTAAATAATAAATAATAAATAATTAATCTCATTTTTATTAGTATTCATTATAATTTTAAATATACATTTTAATTATTTATTAGTTTAATTTTATAGCAAATATAAATTAAAAAATAAATTATTAGTTAGACAAATATAATTTAAATAATTTATTTTTCATCAAAAAAATAAATACGCTTATAAAAGAAGTAAAAATTTAAAAATTAAAAATTATTATCCAATAATATTTTTTACTTTAATTTTGAATCAATTTGGGTTTTATAAATATTTTTTAATTAATATCTATCTTATTATTAATAGTTTATTAATTTAATTTTTTTCATTATTATAATATCTATCAATAAAATTGTTATATTGAATTTATATGATATAATTTTATTAAAATTATTATAACTAAATATTGTTTTAACATTTCAAAAAATTTTAAATATTATTATATTTTCAAAGGTTATAACCAATGAAAATGACAAAAAATTACAATTTTTTTTTGTTATTTTATTGTTTAAATAAAACCTATAAACCAATAGATGCCTAAAAACTATGAATCGCTAAACACCTATACGACAAAACCTATAAATACTTAAACTATTAAATTAGTATACATTAATAATAAATCATAAATCCCATTTTAATTTTTATTCCGTATACTTTTAAATTTTTATTTAATTATTTATCAATTTATTTTTATAGAAATATTAATTACAAAATAAATTATTAGTGAGACTGATATAATTAAAATTAAACCTGGTATACCTTAAATAATAAATAATAAATCTCATTTTTTTTCATTTTAATTATTTATTTGTTTATTTTAATATAAATATTAATTAAAAATAAATTATGAGTTAGAAAAATATAATTTATGTAAATTATTTTTAATCAAAAAAATATAGTTAAACTTTTTAAAATAAAAAAAAATTACAAAACAACAAATTATTATATAGTAATATATTTTGGTTTGCTTATGAATCATTTTATGTTTTGTAATTATATTTTAATTGATATCTATCTTATTAATAATAGATTATTAATATATTTTTTGATCATTATTAGAATATTAATCACTAAAATTGTTTATGTTGAATTTATATGATATATTAATATAATGATATTTATAACTAAATATTGAATTCGCTTTTGAAAAAAATTTAAAAATTATTATATTTTCAAAGGTTATAACCTTTGACAATATTAAAAAATAATAAAAATAATTTTTTTGTTATTTTATTTTTTAAATAAAACATATAAACCACTAAATGCATACACAATTAAATCGGCATACTCCTAAACCACGTAATACCTAAATACATAAACCATTAAACCACTATATAATACATAATAATTAATAAATCTAATTTTTATATATATTTATAATAATTTTAAATATTCATTTAATTATTTATTAGTTTATTTTTATAGAAATATTTATTACAAAAATAATTTTGAGTAAGACAAATATAATTTAAATAATTTATTTTTAATCAAAAAATATATATATATATACGCTTATAAAAGAAGTAAAATATAAAAATTAAAAATTATTATTTAGTAATATATTTTACTTTAATTTTAAATCAATTTGGGTTTTGTAAATATTTTTTAATTAATATTAATCTTATTTTTAATAGTTTATTAATTTACTTTTTGTTCATTATTATAATAACTATCTATAAAATTGTTTATATTAAATTTATATGATGTATGATTATTTATAAAATTATAACAAAATATTGTATTCACATTTCAGAAAATTTTAAATCTCAAAACCATTAAATTGGTATACATTAATAATAAATCATAAATCTCATTTTAATTTTTATTCAGTATAATTTTAAATTTTTATTTTAATTATTTATAAGTTTATTTTTATAGAAATATTAATTACAAAATAAATTATTAGTAAGACAGATATAACTTAAATTAAACCGGTATACCCTAAATAATAAATAATAAATCTCATTTTTTTTCATTATAATTTTTAATATACATTTAATTATTAATTTTTTATTTTTATATAAATATTAATTATAAAATAAATTATGAGTTAGAAAAAATTAATTTATGTAAATTATTTTTAATCAAAAAAATATAGATAAACTTTTTAAAATAAAAAAAATTTCAAAACAAAAAATATTATAATCGTAATATATTTTGCTTTGCTTATGAATCTTTTAATGTTTTGGAATTATATTTTAATTGATATCTATCTTATTAATAATATATTATTAATTTATTTTTTGATCATTTATTAGAATATTTATCACTAAAATTGTTTATATTGAATTTATATGATATATAAATATAATGATTATTATAACTAAATATTGAATTCACTTTTGAAAAAAATTTAAAAATTATTATATTTTCAATGGTTATAACCTTTGTAAATATCAAAAATAATAAAAATAAATGTTTTGTTATTTTATTTTTAAATAAAACCTATAAATCACTAAATGCATACAAAGTTATATTAAGTAAACTCCTAAACCCCGTAATGCCTAAATACATAAACCATTAAACTACTATATACTACTTAATAATTAATAAATTGAATTTTTATTTCAATTTATTATTATTTTAAATATTCATTTTAATTATTTATCATTTTATTTTTATAGAAATTTTTATTAGAAAATAAATTATGAGTGTGACACATATAATTTAAATAATTTATTTTTAATCAAAAAATATATATACGCTTTTAAAAGAAGTAAAAATTTAAAAATTAAATATTATTATCCAATAATATATTTTATTTTAATTTTGAATCAATTTGGGTTTTGTAAATATTTTTTAATTAGTATCTATCTTATTATTAGTAGTTTATTAATTTAATTTTTTATCATTATTATGATATATATCAATAAAATTATTTATATTGAATTTATATCATATATAATTACTAATATTATTATAACTAAATATTGTATTCAATATTTCAAAAAATTTTAAATATTATTATATTTTCAAAGGTTATAATCTATGAAAATGAGAAAAAATTACAAAATTTTATGTTGTTATTTTATTGATTAAATAAAACCTATAAACCATTAAATTCCAAAAAACCTAATTCACTAAACTCCTAAAAGACAAAACCTCTAAATACTTAAACCATTAAACTGGTATACATTAATAATAAGTCATAAATATCATTTTAATTTTTATTCAGTATAATTTTAAATTTTTATTTTAATTAATTTTCAGTTTATTTTTAGAGAAATATTAAAAACAAAATAAATTTTTAGTAAGATATATCAAATTTAAATTAGACCGGTATACCCTAAATAATAAATAATAAATCTCATTTTTTTAATTATAATTTTAAATATTTATTTTAATTATTTATTTGTTTATTTTTATAAATAATTTAATTACAAAATAATTTATGAGTTTCACAAATATAATTTATATAAATTATTTTTCATCAAAAAATTATAGATAAACTTATGAAAAGAAAAAAAAATTTCAAAACAAAAAATTATTGTATAGTAATATATTTTGCTTTGTTTCTGAATCATTTTAGGTTTTGTAATTATATTTTAATTGATACCTATCCTATTAATAATAGATTATTAAGTTATTTTTTCATCATTATTAGAATATTTATCGATAAAAATGTTTATATAGAATTTATATGATATATAAATCTAATGATTATTATAACTAAATATTGTATTCACTTTGGAAAAAAATTCTAAAATTATTATATTTTCCAAGGTTATAACCTTTGAAAATGTGAAAAAATAAAAAAAAATATTTTTATTGTTATTCTACTGTTTAAATAAAAGCTATACACCACTAAATGCCTAAGCATTAAAATCACTAAACTACAAAATCCCTATACCTCTATATAGATAATCCTTTAAATCGGTATACCCTAAATAATAATTAATAAATTTCTTTTTTATTTGTTTTAATTATAATTTAAAAAATTGATTTTGAATGTTTAGTTTTTTATTTTTATATATGTATTAATTATAAAATAACTTGAGTTAAAAAAATAATTTATAAAAAATATATTTCATAAAAAAATTGATAAGCTTATAAAAAGAATAAAAATTTAAAAACAAATAATTATAATTTAGTAATATATTTTGCTTTGATTTTGAATCATTTTAGATTTTGATATTATATTTTGAGTAATATCAATCTTATTCATAATAAATTTTTAATTTATTTTTTTAATATTATTAGAATATCTATCAATAAAATTGTTTATATTGAATTTATATGATATATAATTATTATCATTATTATAAATAAATATTGTATTTACTTTTGAAAAAAATTTAAAAATTATTATATTTTCAAAGGTTATAATCTTAAAAAATTAGAAAAAATAATAAAAATAAATTTTTAGTTATTTTATGTTTTAAATAAAATTTATAGACCATTAAATGCTTACTTACTTAAATTAGTAAGCTCATAAACCCCGAAACCTCTATATACATAAACATTTTAACATCTATATACTACTTAAAAAATAATAAATCGCATTTTTATTTCATTTATTATAATTTTAAATATTCATTTTAATTCTTTATAATTTAATTATATAGAAAAATTAATTACAAAATAAATTTCGAGTAAGACAAATATTATTTAATTAATTTATTTTTAATCAAAAAATATAAGCTTATCAAAAGAAGGACGAATTTAAAAATTAAATATAATTATTTAGTAATATATTTTGATTTGATTTTGAATCATTTTGTGTAATGTAATTATATTTTAATTAATATTTATATTATTAATAATAGTTTATTAATTTAAGTTTTGATCTTTATAATAATATCAATCATTAAAATTATTTATTTTGAATTTATATGATATAAATTAGTAAGATTAATATAATTATACATAGTATTCACATTTCAAAAAATTTTAAAAATTATTTTATTTTCAAAGATTATAACCTTTGAAAATCAGAAAAAATATAAATTTTTTTTATTTTTATTATATAAATAAAACCTATAAACCACTAAATACCTTAAAACATAAATTGATAAACTCCTAAACGACAAAACTCCTAAATAATCAAACCATTAAACCGGTATACCACATATAATAAATAATAAATCTCATTTTAATTTGTATTCATTATAATTTTAAATATTCATTTTATTTATTTATTAGTTTATATTTTATTGAAATATTAATTACAAAATAAATAATGAGCGAGACAAATATAATTTAAATAATTTATTTTTAATCAAAAAAAATATAAGCATATAAAAAGAAGTAAAAATTTAAAAGCAAAAAATATTTATTTAGTAATATATTTTACTTTGATTTTGAATCATTATATATAGGTTTTGCAATTATATTTTAATTGGTATCAAACTTATTAAGAATATTTATTAATTTATTATTTGATCAATTTTATAATATCAAACAATAAAATTACTTTTATTGAATTTAAATGTCTTATAATTATTAAGATTATTATAACTAAATATTATATTTACATTTGAAAAAAATTTAAAAATTATTATATTTTCAAAGGTTATAATCTTCAAAAATGATATAAAATCACAAAAATTATTTTTATATTATTTTATTATTTAAATAAAACTTATGAACCACTAAATGCCTAAAGATTTAAATCTCTAGACTCCAAAACCCCAAAAATACTTAAACCATTAAACCTATATAACCTAAATAATAAATAATAAATCTCATTTTTATTTGTATTCATTATAATTTTAAATATTTATTTTAATTATTTTTTAGTTTATTTTTATAGAAATATTAATTATAAAATAAATAATGAGTGACATTTATAATTTAAATATATTATTTTTTATGAAAATAAATTTAAGCTTAAAAGAAACAAAATTTCAAAAATTTAAAATTTTATTTAGTAATATAATTTACTTTGATTTTGAATTATTTTGGGTTCTGAAAATATATTTTAATTAATATCTATCTTATTAAGAATAGTTTATTAATTTATTTTTTGATCATTTTTATTTATATATTAATACATTTTTTTATATTGAATCAACAACAAATATAATTATTAAGATTAGTATAATTAAGTATTGTATTCATATTTTAGAACTATTAAAAAATTATTATATTTTTAAAGGTCATAACCTTTGAAAATCACGAAAATTCCTAAAAATAATTTTTTTGTTATTTCATTGATTAAATAAAATCTATAAACACGAAAATGTGTAAACATATAAATCAATAAACTCATTAACCCCAAAACCACAAAAAACATAAACAATTAAATAGTTATACCCTAAATAATAAATCATAAATCTCATTTTTATTAGTATTCATCATAATTTTAAATATACATATTAATTATTTATTAGTTTAATTTTATTGAAATATAAATTAAAAAATAAATTATTTGTTAAACAAATATAATTTAAATAATTTATATTTCATCAAAAAATATATAGGCTTATAAATGGATACAAAAATATAAAAATTTAAATTAATATTTAGTAAAATATTTCACTTTGATTTTGAGTCATTTTAGGTTTTGCAAATATATTTTAAACAATATTTATCTTATTAATAATTGTTTATTACTTTTTTTATTATCATTATTATAAAAAATATCAATGAATAGTTATATATAGAATTTATATTATATATAATTATTATGATTATTATAACTTCATATTGTATTCACTTTTTAAAAAAAATTAAAAATTATTATATTTTCAAAGGTTATTACCTTCAAAATGAGAAAAAAATAACAAAAATAAATTTTTGTTATTTTATTTTTTATATAAACCCTATAACCCACTAAATGACTAAATACTAAAATGACTAAACTCCTAAACCCCGAAGCCAATAACTACTTAAAACATTAAATTAAGTATAGTCTAAATAATAAATCATAAATCTCAGTTTTATTAGTATTCATTATAATTTTAAATATTCATTTTAATTATTTATCAGTTTATTTTTATAGAAATATTAATTACAAAATAAATTATTAGTGTGACATATATAATTTAAATAATTTATTTTTCATTAAGAAAAAATGCTCATAAAATCAGGCAAAATTTTAAAAATAAAAAATTATTATTTAATAATATATCTTATTATGATTTTGAATCATTTTAGATTTTATAATTATATTTTAATTTATATCTTCTTATAAATACAAGTTTATTAATTTATTTATTGATCATTATTATAATATCTATCAATAAAATTATTTATATTGAGTTTACAGTATATATAATTATCAAGAATATTATAACTAAATATTATATTCACATTTTAAAAAATTTAAAAATTATTATATTTTCATAGGTTATAACCTTCAAAAATTAGATAAAATCACTTAAGGCATAAACACTTAAATGACTAAACCCCAAAACACCTAAATATTTAAACCATTAAACATGTATATCCTGAATAATAAATAATAAATCTAAATTTTATATTTATTCATTATAATTTTAAATATTTATTTTAATTATTTATTAGTTTATTTTTATAGAATTATAAATTACAAAATAATTATGAGGAAGACAAATATAATTTAAATAATTTATTTTTAATAACAAAAATATAAACTTATAAAAAAAGTAAAATATTAAAAAAATTATTATTTCGTTATATATACATTGATTTTGAATAAATTTAGATTTTGCAAATATATATTAAATAATATCTATCTTATTAATAATAGTTTATTAATTTATTTATTGATCATTATTATAATATCTAGCAATGTGATTATTTATATTGAATTTAAATGACTTAGATTTATTAAGATTATTATAACTAAATATTATATTTACATTTGAATAAAATTTAGAAATTTATAAATTTTCAAAGGTTATAACCTTCAAAAATTAGAAAAAAAAATAAAAATAAATTTTTTGTTATATCATTGTTTAAATAAAACTCATAGACCAATAAATGCGTAAACACTTAAATCTATAAACTCCTAAACACAAAAGTCCCTAAATACTTAAAACTTTAAACTCATAAACCTTAAATATAATTTAAATTATTTCTTATTCATCAAAAAAATAAGCTTATATAAAGAAGCAAAAACTAAAAAACAAAAACTATTTTTTGGTAATAAATTTTAATTTGATTTTGAATAATTTTAGGTTTTGCAATTATATTTTAATTTATATCTATCATATTAAAAATAACATATTAATTTATTTTTTGATAATTGATATCATATCTATTAATAAAATTGTTTATATTTAGTTTATATTATATATAATTATAATGATTCTTATTACTAAATATTGTATTCACATTTTTAAAAAAATTTAAAATTATTATATTTTTAAAGGTTATAACCTTTGAAAATGTGAGAAAATATCAAAAATAATTTTTTTGTTATTTCATTATTTAAATAAATCCAATAAACTATTAAATGCCTAAACATTTAAGTCAATAACTCCGAAATCTCAAAAACCCTAAATAGATAATTCTTTTAAACTGGTATACCCTAAATAATAAATAATAAATCTCATTATTATTTTTTTCAATATAATTTAAAATTTTCATATTAATTATTTATTCGTTTATTTTTATTAAATATTAATTACAATATAAATTATGTGTTAGACAAATATAATTTATATAAATTATTTTTCATCAAAAAATATAGATAAACTTATAAAAAGAAGAAAAAATTTCAAAACAAAAAATTTATTATATAGTAATATATTTTGCTTTTCTTCTAAATCATTTTAGGATTTGTAATTATATTTTAATTGATATCTATCTTATTAATAATAGATTATTAATTTGTTTTTTCATCATTACTAGAATATATATCAATAAAATTATTTATATTGAATTTATATGAAATATAAATATAATGATTATTATAACTAAATATTGAATTCACTTTTGAAAATAATATAAAAATTAATATATTTTCAAAGGTTATAACATTTGAAAATATCAAAAAATAATAAAAATAAATTTTTTGTTTATTTATTTTTTAAATAAAACCTATTATCACTAAATGCATACACAGTTAAATCAGTAAACTCCTAAACATCGTAATGCCTAAATACATAAACCATTAAACTACTATATACTACTTAATAATTAATAAATCTAATTTTTATTTCTATTTATTATAATTTTAAATATTTATTTTAATTATTTATTAGTTTATTTCTATAGAAATATTTATTACAAAATAAATTATGAGTGCGAGAAATATAATTTAATTAATTTTTTTAATCAATAAAAGTATTTATGCTTATATAATAAGTAAAAATTAAAAAATTAAAAATTATTATTAAGTAATATATTTTACTTTAATTTTGAATCAATTTGTATTTTGTTAATATTTTTTAATTAATATCTATTTTATTATTAATAGTTTATTAATTTAATTTTTGATGATTATTAAAATATCGATCAATAAAATTGTTAATATTGAATTTATATGATATATAATTATTAATATTATTATAACTAATATTATATTCACATTTCAAAAAATTTTAAATATTATTATATTTTCAAATGTTATGACCTATGAAAATAGAAAAAAATTACAAATTTTTTTATTCTATTGTTTAAATAAATCTTATAAACCACTAAATGCCTAAAAACATAAATCGCTAAACTCCTAAATGACAAAACCTCTAAATACTTAAACAATTAAACTTGTATACATTAATAATAAATAATAAAGTTCATTTTAATTTTTATTCAGTTTAATTTTAAATATTTATTTTAATTATTTATCAGTTTATTTTTATAGAAATATTAATTACAAAATAAATTATTAGTTAGATAGATCTAATTTAAATTAAACCGGTATACCCTAAATAATAAATAATAAAACTCATTTTTTTTTCATTATAATTTTAAATATTCATTTTAATTATTTATTTGTATATTTTTATATAAATATTAATTACAAAATAAATTATGAGTTAAACAAATATAATTTATATAAATATTTTTTCATCAATAAAAAATATAGATAAATTTTTAAAAACAAATTTAAAACAAAAAATTTTTATATAGTAATATATTTAGCTTAGCTTGTGAATCATTTTAATATTTGTAATTATATTTTAAATGATATATATCTTATTAATAATAGATTATAATTTATATTTTGATCATTATTAGAATATTTATCAATAAAAATATTTATATTGAATTTATATGATATATAAATTTAATAATTATTATAACTAAATATTGTATTACTGTTTGAAAAAAGTTTTAAAATTTTTATATTTTTAAATATTACAACCTTTGAAGATGTGAAAAAATAAAAAAATATATTTTTTTATTATTTCAATGTTTAAATAAAAACTATACACCACTAAATGCATAAACACTTAATTCACTAAACTACAAAATCCTGATACCCATATATATCATTTATAAATTATTATAACCTTTTAACCAAAAAATCCTAGTATACACTAAATAATAATTAATAAATCTCATTTTTATTTGTTTTCAGTATAATTTAAAAAATCATTTTGATTTTTAGTTTCTTATTTGTATATCTGTATTAATTATAAAATAAATTATGGGTTAAAAATATAATTTATAAAAATTATTTTTCATCAAAAAATAGATAAGTTTATAAAAATAATAAAAATTTAAAAACAAATAATTTTTATTTAGTAATATATCTTGCTTTGCTTTTGAATCATTTTAGGTATTTATATTATATTTTAAGTAATATCAATCTTATTCATAATAGATTATTAATTTATTTTTTGATAATTATTAGAATACCTATCAAAAAAATTGTTTATATTGAATTTATATGATATATAATTATTATGATTATTATAAATAAATATTTTATTCACTTTTGCAAAAAAAATTATAATTATTATATTTTCAAAAGTAAGAATCTTTAAAAATGAGAAAAAATAATAAAAATAAATTTTTTTTATTTAATTTTTAAATAAAACCTATAGATCATTAAATTATTACTTACTTAAATCAGTAAGCTCCTAAATCCCAAAACCCCTAAATACTTAAACCTTTTAATAGCTATATTCTACTTATTAAATAATAAATCTCATTTATATTTCTATTTATTATAATTTTAAATATTCATTTTAATTATTTATAGTTTAATTATTTAAAAAAATTAATTCTAAATAAATTTCGAATGAGACAAATAATATTTAAATAATTATATTTAATCAAAAAAATATATAAGCTTAAAAAAAGAAGGAAAAATTTAAAAATTAAATATTATTATTTAGTAATATATTTTGATTTGATTTTTAATCATTTTGTGTTATGTAAATATATTTTAATTAATATTTAAATTTTTAATAATAGTTTGTTAATTTAATTTTTGATCATTATTATAATATCTATGATTAAAATTGTTTATATTTAATTTATATGATATATAATTAGTAGGATTAATATAAATATACATGGTATTCATATTTCAAAAAATTTTAAAATAATTTTCTTTTCAAAGATTATAACCTTTGAAAATCAAAAAAAAAATCAAAAATTTTTTTTTATTTTTATAATATAAATAAAACCTATAAACCACTAAATGCCTAAAAAAATAAATTGCTAAACTTCTAAACAACAAAACCCCTAAATAATTTAACCATTAAACCGGTATACTATATATAATAAATAATAAATCTTATTTTTATTAGTATTCATTATAATTTTAAACATACATCTTAATTATTTATTAGTTTATTTTTATAGAAATATAAATTAAAAAAATAAATTATTAGTGAGACAAATATAATTTAAAAAAATTATTTTTCATTAAAAAATATATAAGCATATAAATGGAATAAAAATTTAAAATTAATATTTAGTAAAATATTTCACTTTGATTTTGAATCATTTTAGGTTTTGCAAATATATTTTAAACAATATTTATCTTATTAATAATTGTTTATTATTTTGTTATGATCATTATTATAATATATACCAATAAAATAATTTATATTGAATTTATATGATATTTAATTATTATGATTATTAACTTCATATTGTATTCACTTTTTAAAAAAAATTAAAAATTATTATATTTTCAAAGGTTATAACCTTCAAAAATGAGAAAAAATAACAAAAATACATTTTTTTATTTTATTTTTTAAATAAAACATATAAACCGCTAAATGACTAATACTAAAATAACTAAACTCCTAATTCCAGAAGCTCATAAATACTTAAAACATTAAATTAGTATATTCTAAATAATAAATCATAATTCTCATTTTTATTAGTATTCATTATAATTTTAAATAATAATTTTAATTATTTATCAGTTTATTTTTATAGAAATATTAATTACAAAATAAATTATTAGGGTAGACAAATATAATTTAAATAATTTATTTTTCATCAAAAAAAAATATATGCTTATAAAATGAGAGAAAATTTTAAAATAAAAAATTATTATTTAGTAATATATCTTATTTTGATTTTGAATAATTTTAGATTTTACAATTTTATTTTAATTTACATCATTCTTATTAATACTAAGTTTATTAATTAATTTATTGATCATTATTATAATATTTATTAATAAAATTATTTATATTTAGTTTACATTATATAAAATTATTAAGATTATTATAACTAAATATTATATTCATATTTAAAAAAAATTAAAAATTATTATATTTTCAAAGGTTATAACCTTAAGAAATTAAAAAAAAACAAAAAATTAATTTTTTTGTTTTTTCATTCTTTATTTTAAATTATTATAATTTTTAATTTTTAAATTTTTACTTCTTTTATAAGTGTATATATTTTTTTTGATTAAAAATAAATTATTTAAATTATATTTGTTGCACTCATAATTTATTTTATAATCAATATATCTATAAAAATAAACAAATAAATAATTAAAATGAATATTTAAAACTATAATAAATAGAAATTAAAATTAGATTTATTAATTATTATGCATTATATAGCAGTTTAATAGTTAATGTATTTAGGTATTACGGGGTTTAGGTGTTTAATGATTTATTTGTGTATGCATTTAGTGGTTTATAGGTTTTATTTAAAAAATAAAATAACAAAAAATTTATTTTTGTTATTTTCCCATATTTCCCAAAGTTTATAACCGTTGGAAATATAACAATTTTTAAATTTTTTTCAAAAGTGAATTCAATATTTAGTTATAATAATCATTATATTTATATATCATATAAATTCAATATAAACAATTTTAGTGATAAATATTCTAATAATTATCAAAAAATAAATTAATAAAAATATAATTATAAAACATAAAATGATTCATAAGCAAATAAAAATATATTACTATATAATAATTCTTTGTTTTGAAATTTTTTTTTATTTTAAAAAGTTTAACTATATTTTTTTATTTAAAAATAATTTACATAAATTATATTTGTCTAACTCATAATTTATTTTTTAATTAATATTTATATAAAAAAAATAATAATTAAAATGAATTTTTAAAATTATATTGAAAATAAATGAGATTTATTTTTTTTATTAATTATTTATTATTTAGGGTATATTGGTTTAAAGTTATATCTCTCTCACTAATAATTTATTTTTTAATTAATATTTCTATAAAAATAAACTGATAAATAATAAAAAAAAAATTTAAAAATTATATTGAATTAAAATTAAAATGAGATTTAAGATTTATTATTAATATATACTAGTTTAATGTTTTAAGTATTTTTAGGTTTTGTCATTTAGGAGTTTAGTGATTTATTTTTTTAGGCATTTAGTGATTTATAGGTTTTATTTAAACAATAAAATAACAAAAAAAAATTGTAATTTTTTGTCATTTTCAAATGTTATAACCTTTTAAAATTCAATAATATTTAAAATTTTTTGAAATTTGAATACAATATTTAGTTATAATAATTTTAATAATTCTATATCATATAAAATAAATATAAATAATTTTATTGATATATAATATAATAATGATCAAAAATTAAAATAATAAACTATTCATAATAAAATAGATATTTATTAAAAAATATTTAGAAAACCCAAATTGATTCAAAATTAAATTAAAATATATTAGTTGATAATAATTTTTAATTTTTAATAATACTTCTTTTATACTTCTTTTAAGAGCATATATATTTTTTTTGATTAAAAATAAATTATTTAAATTAAATGTGTTGCATCATAATTTATTTTGTAATAAAAATTTCTTTAAAAATAAACTAATAAATAATTAAAATGAATATTTAAAATAATGATAAATTTAAATAAAAAATTAAATTTATTAATTATTAAGTAGTATATAGCGGGTTAATTGTTTATGTATTTAGGCATTATGGGGTTTAGGAGTTTTCTGATATAATTGTGTATGCATTTAGTGGTTTATAGGGTTTATTTAAAAAATAAAATAACAAAAAATTTATTTATATTATTTTCCCATATTTCCAAAGGTTATAACCTTTAAAATTTAATAATTTTTAATTTTTTTTCAAAAGTGAATTCAATATTTAGTTATAATAATCATTTTATTTCTATATCATATAAATTCAATATAAACAATTTTATTGATAAATATTTTAATAATAATCAAAAATAAATTAATAAATAATTATTAATAAGATAGATATCAATTAAAATATAATTACAAAACCTAAAATGATCCAGAAGGAGAGCAAAATATATTACTATATAATAAATTTTAGTTTTTAATTTTTTTATACTTTTTATAAGTTTATGTATATTTTTTGATTAAAAATAATTTATATTAATTATATTTGTATAACTCATAATTTATTTTGTAATTAATATTTATATAAAAATATACAAATAAATAATTAAAATGAATATTTTAAATTATAATGAAAAAAAATAATATTGAGATTTATTATTTATTATTTAGGATATACTAGTTTAAAAGGATTATTTTTTTAGGATTTTAAAGATTTAAGAGTTATTGATTTATGTTTTTAGGCATTTAGTGGTTTATAGGATTTATTTAAACAATAAAATGACTAAAAAATTATTTTTGATATTTTCTCATATTTTCAAAGGTTATAACCTTTGAAAATATGATAATTTATAAATTTTTTAAAAATGTAAATACAATATTTAGTATTAATACGGATTATAATTATATAAAATATAAACAAAATATAAAGAATTTAATTAATAGATATTAAATCAATTATCAAAAAATAATTTAATATGCTATTATTAAAATGATAGATATAAATTAAAATATAATTGCAAAACCTAAAATTATTGAAAATCAAAGTAAAATTTATTACTAAATAATATTTTTTGATTTTTAGTTTTTGCTTCTTTTTATAAGCCTATATTTTTTTTTGATGAAAAATATATTATTTAAATTAAATTTGTATCACTCATAATTTATTTTGTAATTAATAATTTTAATAAATTATTTAAATTATAATTAAGGTTTACGAGTTTAAAGGTTTAAGTATTTAGGGGCTTTTGTGTTAAAAAGTTTAGAGATTTAAGTTTTTAGGGATTTAGTGGTTTATATGTTTTATTTAAACAACGATATAACATAAAATTTATTTTTTTTTATTTTTTCTATTTTTTCTAATTTTTGAAGGTTATATCCTTTAAAAATATAATAATTTTAAAATTTTTTTCAAATATAATTATAATATTTATTTATAATAATCTTCATAAATATAAGTCATTTAAATTCAATATAAATAATTACATTGCTAGATATTATAATAATGATCAAAAAATAAAAAAAATAAACTTATATTAATAAAATAGATATTATTTAAAAAGTCTTTGCAAAATCTAAATTTAATAAAATCAAAGTAAAATATATTACTAAATAATAATTTTTTTAATGTTTAACTTTTTTTATAAGTTTATATTTTTTGTTATTAAAAATAAATTATTTAAATTATATTTGTCATACTCATTATTTATTTTGTAATTTATAATTTTATAAAAATAAACAAATAAATAATTAAAATAAATATTTAAAATTATAAGGATTACAAATAAAATTGAGATTTATTATTTATTATTCAGGATATACAAGTTTAATGGTTTAAGTATTTAGGTGGTTTTGAGTTTAGTCATTTAAGTGTTTATGCCTTTGGTGATTTTATCTAATTTTTGAAGGTTATAACCATTGAAAATATAATAAATTTTAATTTTTTTTAAAATGTGAATATAATATTTAGTTATAATAAGCTTGATAATTATATATAATGTAAAATCAATATAAATAATTGTATTAATATATATTATAATAATGATCAATAAATAAATTAATAAACTATTATTAATTAGAATTATATAAATTAAAATATAATTGAAAAATCTAAAATTATTAAAAATTAAATTAAAATAAATTACTAAATAATAATAATTTGTTTTAAAAATTTTGCCTCTTATATTATCTTTTATTTTTTTGATGAAAAATAAATTATTTATATTATATCTATCAAACTAATAATTTATTTTTTAATTAATATTTCTATAAAAAACTGATAAATAATTAAAATAAAAATTTTAAATTATACTTAATAAAAATTAAAATGAGATTTATGATTTATCATTAATGTATACCAATTTAATAGTTTAAGTATTTAGAAGTTTTGTTATTTATGAGTTTATCGATTTATGTTTTTTAGGCATTTAGTGGTTTATAGGTTTTATTTAAACAATGAAATAACAAAAAAATTATTTTTGATATTTTTTCACATTTTCAAAGGTTATAAACTTTGAAAATATAATAATTTTAAAATTTTTTAAAAATGTGAATACAATATTTAGTAATAATAAGCATTATAATTATATATAATATAAACTAAATATAAACAATTTTATTGATAGATATGATATCAATTAATAAAATGTAAATTAATATACTATTATTAATATGATAGATATAAATTAAAATATAATTACAAAACCTAAAAATATTTAAAATCCAAGTAAAATTTATTACTAAATAATAATTTTTTTTAGTTTTTGCTTCTTTTATAAGCCTAAATTTTTTTTGATGAAAAATAAATTATTTAAATTATATTTATATCACTCATAATTTATTTTGTAATTAATAATTTAATAAATTATTTTAATTAGATTAAAGATTTACGAGTTTAAAGGTTTAAGTATTTAGGCTCTTTTGTGTCTAGGATTTTAGAGGTTAAGTTTTTAGGCATTTAGTGGTCTAAAAGTTTTATTTAAACAATGATATAACCAAAAATTAATTTTTATTATTTTTTTAATTTTTGAAGGTTATAACCTTTGAAAATATAATAATTTTTAATTTTTTTTATAATGTAAATATAATATTTAGTTATAATAATCTTAATAATTATAAGTACATTTAAATTCAATATAAATAATTACATTGCTAGATATTATAATAATGATCAAAAAAAATTTAATAAACTATTATTAATAAGATAGATATTATTTAAAATATATTTGCAAAATTTAAATTTATTCAAAATCAAAGTAAAATATATTACTTAATAATAATTTTTTTAATGATTTTCTTTTTTTATAACTTTATATTTTTGTTATTATAAATAAATTATTTAAATTAATTTGTATTACTCATATTTTATTTTATAATTTATAATTCTATATTAATAAACTAATAAATAAATAAAATAATTATTTAAAATTATAATGAATACAAATACAATTGAGATTTATTATTTATTATTCAGGATATACCGGTTTAATGGTTTAAGTATTTAGGTGTTTTTGGGTTTAGGAGTTTAGTGATTTAAGTGTTTAGACCTTTAGTGATTTATAGTTATTATCTAAAGAATAAAAAAACAAAAAATTTAATGTTTTGAATTTTTTTAATTTTTGAAGGTTGTAACCTTTGAAAATATAATAATTTTAAATTTTTTTAAATGTGAATATAATATTTATTTATAATAATCTTAATAATTATATATAATGTAAACTAAATATAAATAATTATATCAATAGATATAATAATAATGATCAATAATTAAATTAATAAACTTGTATTAATAAGAATGATATAAATTAAAATATAATTGTAGAATCTAAGATGATTCAAAATCAAAATAAGATATATTACTAAATAATAATTTTTCTTTAAAAAAATTTTGTCTCATTTTATTAGCATATATATTTTTTTGATTAAAAAAAATTATTTAAATTAAATCTCTCTTTAATAATTTATTTTGTAATTAATATTTCTATAAAAATAAATTGATAAATAATTAAAATGAATATTTAAAATTATAATGAATACTAATAAAAAATAGATATATGATTTATTATTTAGGGTATACCTATTTAATGGTTTAAGTTTTTTGATGTTTTGGGGTTAAGGAATTTAATGATTTATATGTTTGCACATTTAGGTGTTTATAGGTTTTATTTAATCAATGAAATAACAAAAAATTTATTTTTATGAATTTTCATGATTTTCAAAGGTTATAACCTTTGAAAATATAATAATTTTAAATCTTTCTAAAATATGAATACAATACTTATTTATAATAATTTTAATAACTATATTAGATGTAAATTCAATATAAAATATTTTATTAATATATATTATTATAATGATCGAAAAATAAATTAAAAAACTTTTATTAATAAGATAGATATTAATTAAAATATATTTGCAGAACCCAAAATAATTCAAAATCAAAGTAAAATTATATTATTAAATAAAATTTTAAATTTTAGAAATTTTGTTTATTTTTATAATCTTATTTTTTTTTATAAAAAATAATATATTTAAATTATATGTCTCACTCATTATTTATTTTGTAATTAATATTTCTATAAAAATAATCCAAAAAATAATTAAAATGAATATTTAAAATTATAATGATTATAAATAAAAATGAAATTTATTATTTATTATTTAGGTTATATAGGTTTAATGGTTTAAGTATTTATGGGGTTTTGGTGTTAAGGAGCCTAGATATTTAAATGATTAGGCATTTAGTTGTTTATAAGTTTTATTTAAATAATAAAATAATAATAAAATTATTTTTGTAATTTTTTATCATTTTTGAAGGTTATAATAATCTTAATATTTATATGACATTTAAATTCAATATAAGTAATGTTAATGATAGATATTATAATAATTATCAAAAAATAAATTAATAAACTATTATTAATAAGATTGATATCAATTAAAATATAAATGCAAACCCTATAATGATTCAAAATCAAAGTAAAATATATTACTAAATGATAATTTTTTGTTTTTAATTTCTTACTTCTTTTTATAAGCATATATTTATTTTTGGATTAAAAATAAATTATTAAAATTATATTTGCCTCACTCTTTATTTATTTTGCAATAAATATTTCTATAAAAAATAAACTAATAAATAATTAAAACAAATATTTAAAATTATAATCAATATAAATTAAAATGAGATTTATGATTTATTATATACGGTATACTGATTTAATGGATTGTTAATTTAGGGGTTTTGTCGTTTAGGAGTTTAGCAATTTATGTTTTTAGGCATTTAGTGGTTTATAGTTTTTATTAAAATAATAAAAATTTAAAAATTTTATTTTATTTTATCTGTTTTCAAAGGTTATAACCTTTTAAAATAAAATAATTTTTAAAATTTTTTGAAATTTGAATACCATGTATGATTATATTAATTTTACTAATTATATATCATATAAATTCAATATAAATTATTTTAATGATATATAGTATAATAATGATCAAAAATTCAATTAATAAACTATTATTAATAATATAAATATTAAATAAAATATATTTACATAACACAAAATGATTCAAAATCAAATCAAAATATATAACTAAATAATAATTTTTTAATTTTTAATTTTTTTTCTTCTTTTTATAAGCTTATATTTTTTTTTGATTAAAAATAAAATATTTAAATAATATTTGTCTCACTCGAAATTTATTTTGTAATTAATTTTTCTAAAAAATTAAACTATAAATAATTAAAATGAATATTTAAAATTAGAATAAATAGAAATAAAAATGAGATTTATTATTTATTAAGTAGTATATAGCTGTTAAAAGGTTTATGTGTTTAGGGGTTTTTGGATTTATGAGCTTGCTGATTTACGTAAGTAAGCATTTAATGATCTATATGTTTTATTTAAAAAATGAAATAACAAAAAACTTTATTTTTATTATTTTTTTTTCATTTTTTATGATTATAACCTTTTAAAATATAATAATTTTTAATTTTTTTTCAAAAAATGAATACAATTTTTAGTTATAATAATCATTATATTTATATATCATATAAATTTAATATAACCAATTTTATTGATAAATATTCTAATTATGATCAAAAAATAAATAAATAATTTATTATTAATAACATAGATATCAATTAAAATATAATTACAAAACCTAAAATAATTCAAAAGCAAAGCAAAATATATTACAATATAATAATTTTTTGTTTTGAATTTTATTTTATTATAAAAAATTTATTTATATTTTTTCATTAAAAATAATTTATATAAATTATATTTGTATAACTCATAATTTATTTTATAATTAATATTTATATAAAAATAAACAAATAAATAATTAAAGATGAATATTTAAAATTATAATGAAAAAAAATGAGATTTATTAATTATTATTTAGGATATACCGGTTTAATTTAAATTAGATCTGTCTCACTAATAATTTATTTTGTAATTAATATTTCTATACAAATAAACTGATAAATAATTAAAATAAAATTTTAAATTATACTGAATAATTAAAATAATTTATTTTGTTCCTCTCTCAACTCTAGAATGATTGCTAAAGCTCTAACAAAAATAATAGGAGCTTTTACTTTATCTCTATTATGTCTCATCATATTTAATGTTTAATCACTGGGCTATCAAAGGTAATTTGACTCATGTACGCTAACAGACTAAACCAAAGTTATACCTCTATGTGTTGAAATAGCTAGTTGTTGAGGATGCTATTTATATTGATTATTGTAATTTCTTCTAAAATATCTCTCATGCACACACTCAAAGCAATTTTTTTAAAACATAGTTCACCTCTAAAAAATAACCACCTTGTAGCCTTTTAGAATAAACTAGCCCCTGGGCAGTTTGAGCAGGACAAGAAGTATGGGCTCTCTTTCAATCAAGAATCAAAAAATTTATTTTATTGGCACGTCTAAGCCCATTTTTTATATCCTAAATGATATGAAAAGTATCATTTCTTTCTTTTTATATTAAATGAGTTATGTATACATGCTCACAATACCCTAAAAGGTGTAAATAAATCATATACAAATGTATAAAAGGTTTTAATCATTGCTCAAAATATTAGTCTTGCATATTGACACTTGATATCACAAATCAAAGGAAAAAGCCATAGTGATATTTTCAATCCCAAGAATTTTAGCTATAGAGAGTTATAAAGAGTAGTACTTGAGCTTTAACTATTTCTAGGGTCATTACTTTTGCTCTTGAGGAATGTCCAAAGTTACAATCATTACTAGTGCAATGACTTTGCAATATAAAGATAAAATGCACAAGCTATGGTCATATCCTATACTATGACCCAGTATTATATTGATTAAATATGTATTCATGATCATTCTTAGTGCCATAACAATATGTTCATCAAAGAGACACAAGTAATGGCATATTCTCATCGATATGATTTTGTGTTATAGAGACAAAATATACAATCATGACCCTTGCTAATACTACAATAATCTAAAGCAAGAAAGAGACTGAATCCATAACTCACATTTTGAGTCATGACTTTTTGTTACATATTCAAAAATATAAATCTGTGGCATTCATAAAAGTTGTGAATTTCAATTTAAATTTAACACTTAGTCATTTGATTATAAAAGTACAAAACATGAGATTTAGGATTTAGGGTTATAGTTTATGGTTTAAGCTTTAAGATTTAAAGTTTAGGGTTTTTGGTTTTTGATTACATACACACTTTATTTATCATTTAGGCACACAACTTACAAGAGACTAAAAAGCTAACTAATTTAGGCCAGCCCACCAAATCTTATGCACCTTAATGATTCTATGCATAAGATACATAAAAAAAATGCCTAATAATTCAAAGCGTATGAATACAACTAAAATCACCTAGCATTCCCGGACTTCAGAATTGGCATTGAGTCATTATGCGCACTACGTCCTTTCCATTCGGATTTGACCAAGCCTTTTGGAGGAACCTGAATGATTCACCATATTAAAACTTTGCAAATATAAGATTGTGAATTTGTGTGACATGCAACATTAAGCATTTGCCTATGTTATTGCAATGAAATGGAATACATGTAAAACTAAATACCATTAAATCCACAAGTCCATATCTACGACACTTTGTCAATTCATTTTCACCTCTAAATTCCACCTTCTTTTGCTCCAATGATCTCTTAAAGAGTATCTCTTGGGTTAGAATACTTCCTCCTCGAGCTCAAAGAACTGGTTGTATGTTGCACCGACAAAATATCAAAAAATATGCATGCATCGGTGTGCATGTGTGATGAGGTCCATCTCATAGTCTAATTATATACGCGTACAACTAAGCTAGAATACAAGTAAAATTACATAATGCTATAAAGATGGGTCTTCTGCTCTCGAGAGTGTAGCATCGCCTATTGCATATTTACAAAATGCATTAGTGGGCCGCACTAAGAGATACTCATGAGTCCAGTTGCCCTCATTGCTTGCTACATAGAGAACAGACAAGATTGTGTGTGTGACTGTCATGATCCATCTCTACAAGTACATGGTGCATACAAAGTCCAAAATACAAATAAGACTACAAACATAAACTACAAGTTTTAATCTTTCGCTCCCGTGTGGCTGGTCTGGACTTTATTGCCTACTGGCCCTGCTTGGTGATGCTTCAGATTTTGCCCTGCTCTCCAATTAATCATGGATTACCCGCTACTCCTGTTGGGCGATGGTTGGGTGGCCCTCTATGCTGCCAATAGGGCTAGTGGGACCAACTCCAACTACTCCTAGGTTTACTCTTAACCACTTTACTCGGTCTCATCAGTTGTCTGAATGTTATCATCCAGGCTTTCTAGTGGGGCCCTCTACAAGCTGGTGGCCCATACTTCTGGCTCCTTCCAGGACTTGCTGACCCCTCTAAATGCTGCACCAAAATGGACAAGAATATGTGCACGTGTGTACTATGGTCCATCTCTATGTGTGCGTGGTGCAGTAGTATTCGGGTTTAGTAGTTTAGTAATTTAAGTATTTAGGTATTTTGTTGTTTATAGGTTTTTTTTAAATAATTAAATAACAAAAAAATTATTTTTATGTTTTTTTCTAATTTTCAAGGTTATAACCATTGAAAATATTATAATTTTTAATTTTTTTCAAATGTTAATACAATATTTAATTATAATAATTATAAAAATTAAATATCATGTAAATTCAATATAAATAATTTTATTGATTGATATTATAATACTAATCATTAAATAGATTAATACATTATTATTAATAAGATAGATATTAATTAAAATATATTTGCAAAACCTAAAATGATTCAAAATCAAAGTAAAATATATTACTAAATAATAATTTTTTATTTTTAAATTTTTTATTTTTAAATTATTTAAATTATATGTCTCATTCATAATTTTATTTTGCAATTAATATTTCTATAAAAATAAACTAATAAATAATTAAAATGAATATTAAAATTATAATAAATACAAAAAAAATGATATTTATGATTAATTATTTAGGGTATACCTATTTTTTGGTTTAAGTATTTAGGAGTTTAGGAGTTTAGTGATTTAAGTGTTTAGGCATTTAGTAGTTTATATGTTTTATTTAAATAATGAAATAACAAAAAAAATTATTTTTCAAATTTTTTGTCAATTTTCAAGGTTATAACCTTTATAATTATAATAATATTTAAATTTTTTTCAAATGTGAATAGAATATTTAGTTATAATAAACTTAATAATTATATATCATGTAAATTAAAAATAAACAATTTTATTGATAGATATTAATAAATAAATATACATATAAATATAATTATGGTCAAAAAATAAATTAAAATCTATTATTTATTGTTAGATATTTATATATTATTTAAAAATACATAAACCTTTAAAGATGGTTTAAATGTTTTAGTATTTAAGGGTTTTGGGGTTTTGGGGTTTTGGGGTTTAATGATTTAAGCATTTAGGCATTTAGTAGTTTATAGGATTTATATAAACAATAAAATAATAAAAAATTTATTTTTGTGATTTTATCTCATTTTCAAATATGATAACCTTTAAAAATATAATAATTTTTAAATTATTTTTAAATGTAAATATAATATTTAGTTATAATAATCTTTATAAGTATATATCATGTAAATTCAATATAAATAATTTTTTTGATAAATATTCTAATAATGATCAAAAAATAAATTAATAATCTATTATTAATAAGATAGATATCAATTAAAATATAATTACCAAACCTTAAATGATTCAGAAGAAAAGCAAAATATATTACTATATAATAATTTTTTGTTTTGATAATTTTCTCTTTTAAAAAGTTTATCTATAATTTTTTGATGATAAATAATTTAAATAAATTATTTTTGTCTAGCTCAATTTATTTTGTAATTAATATTTATATATAAATAAACAAATAAATAATTAAAATGAATATTTAAAATTATAATCAAAAAAATGAGATTTATTATTTATTATTTAGGGATACTATTTTAATTTAAATTACATCTGTCTCACTAATAATTTATTTTGTAATTAATATTTCTATAAAATAAACTGATAAATAATTTAAATAAAAATTTAAAATTATACTAAATAAAAATTAAAATGAGATTTATTAATTATTATTAATGTTTACCAGTTTAATGGTTTAAGTATTTAGAGGTTTAATCATTTAGGAGTTTAGCGATTTATGTTTTTAGGCATTTAGTGGTTTATATGTTTTATTTAAATAATGAATTAACAAAAAAAAAATATTTTTGATATTTTTTCACATTTTCAATGTTTATAACCCCTTTGAAAATATAATAATAGTAAATTTTTTAAAAAATGTTAATACAATATTTAGTAATAATAATCATTATAATTATATATTATATAAACTAAATATAAACAATTTTATTGATAGATTTGATATCAATTATCAAAAAATAAATTAATATGCTATTATTAATATGATAGATATTAATTAAAAATATAATTAATAAACCTAAAATAATTCAAAAACAATGAAAAATTTATTACTAAATAATAAGTTTTGTTTTTTAGTTTTTGCTTCTTTTTATAAGCTTATATATTTTTTTGATGAAAAATAAATTATTTAAATTCTATTTGTATTACTCATAATTTATTTTTTAATTAATATTTCATTATATTATTTAAATTTATTTAAGGTTTACGAGTTTAAAGGTTTAAGTATTTAGGGGCTTTGGGGTTAAGTAGTTTAGAGATTTATGTGTTTAGGCATTTAATGGTTTATAAGTTTTATTTAAACAATGATATAACAAAAAATTTATTTTTGTTATTTAAAAATTGTTATATTTTCAAAGGTTATACCCTTTGAAAATATATCAATTTTTAAATTTTTTTTATATGTGAATACTATATTTAGTTATGATAATATTACTAATTATATATCATGTAAATTCAATATATATAATTATATTGATAGATATTATATTTATGATCAAAAAATTAATTAATAAACTATTATTAATAAGAAAGATTTATTTAAAATATATTTGCAAAACGTAAATTTTTTCAAAATCAAAATAAAATATATTACTAAATAATAATTTTTTTGATTTTTTGCTTCTTTTTATAAGTTTATATTTTTTTTATTAAAAGTAAATTATTTAAATTATATTTGTCTTCCTTATAATTTATTTTTAATTTATAATTCTATAAAAATAAACTAATAAATAATTAAAATAAATATTTAAAACTATAATGAATACAAATAAAATAAAGATTTATTATTTATTATTCATGATATACTTGTTTAATTGTTTAAGTATTTAGGTGTTTTGGTGTTTAGTGATTTAAGTGTTTAGGCCTTTAGTGATTTATAGTTTTTATTTAAAGAATGAAAAAAATAAAAAATTTAATTTTTTTATTTTTTAAATTTTTGAATGTTATAACCTTTGAATTTATATTAATTTTTAATTTTTTAAAATATGAATATAATATTTTGTTATAATAATCTTAATAATTATATATAATATAAACTCAATATAAATTTAATAAATTATATTTGTATTATTAAATATAACCTTTGTATTAATCTTAAAATATGTTATAACCTTTGTATTAATAAATAAAAATAATCTTAAATATGTTATAACCTTTGTATTAATAAAAATAAAAACTCAATATGTCATATTTGTATTAAAATATTTAGTTATAATAATCTTAAAATATGTTATAACCTTTGTATTAATAAATAATTTATTAATACATATTATAATAATTATCAATAAAAAATTAATAAACTATTATTAATAAGAATGATATAAATTAAAATATAATTACAAAATCTAAATTGATTCAAAATCAAAATAAAATAGATTACTAAATTATAAATTTTTATTTTTATAATTATGCCTCTTTTTATAAAGATATATATTTTTTTGATGAAAAATAAATTATTTAAATTAGATCTATCTCATTAATAATTTATTTTGTAATTAATATTTCTATAAAAATAAACTGATAAATAATTTAAATATAAATTTAAAATTATACTTAATAATAATTAAATTGACATTTATGATTATTTATTAATGTACACATATTTAATGGTTTAATTATTTAGAGGTTTTGTCGTTTAGGAGTTTAGGAATTTATGTTTTTAGGCATTTAGTGGTTTATAGGTTTTATTTAAACAATAAAATAACAAAAAAAAATTGTAATTTTTTTTCATTTTCATAGGTTATAACCTTTGAAAATACAATAATATTTAAAATTTTTTGAAATGTGAATATAATATTTAGTTATTTTAATATTAATAATTATATATCATATAAATTCAATATAAACAATTTTATTAAGTGATAACATAATAATGATCAAAAATTAAATTAATAAACTAAAAATAATAAGATAGATATTAATTAATAAATATTTACAATACCCAAATCGATTCAAGATTAATCTATAATAAATCTCTGTATTATAATTTTTAATTTTTAAATTTTTACTTCTTTTATAAGCGTATATATATTTTTTTGATTAAAAATAAATTATTTAAATTATATTTGTCGCACTCATAATTAATTTTGTAATAAATATTTTATAAAAATAAACTAATAAATAATTAAAATCAATATTTAAAATTATAATAAATAATATAAAAATTAGATTTATTAATTATTAAGTAATATATAGTGGTTTAATAGTTTATGTATTTAGAAGTTTACTGATTTATCTATATTTGCATTTAGTGGTTTATATGTTTTATTTAAAAAAAATAACAAAAAAATTATTTTTGTTATTTTTTGATATTTTCTAAGTTTATAACCTTTTAAAATACAATAAATTTTAAATTTTTTTTAAAGTGAATACAATCTTTAGTTATAAAAATCATTATATTTATATATCATATAAATTCAATATAAACAATTTTATTGATAAATATTCTAATAATGATCAAAAAATAAATCAATAATCTATTATTAATAAGATAGATATCAATTAAAATATAATTACAAAACCTAAAATGGTTCTGAAGGAAAGCAAAATATATTACAATATAATAAATTTTTGTGTTGAAATTTTTTCTTCTTTTTATAAGTTTATCTATATTTTTTGATGAAAAATAATTTATATAAATTATATTTGTCTAACACATAATTTATATTGTAATTAATATTTAATTAAAATAAATGAATAAATAATTAAAATGAATATTTAAAATTATAATAAAAAAAAATGAGATTTATTATTTATTATTTAGGGAAACCGGTTTGATATAAATTAGATATTTCTCACTAATAATTTATTTTGTAATTAATATTTCTAAAAAAATAAATTGATAAATATTTAAAATTAAAATTTAAAATTAAACTGAATAAAATTTAAAATGAGATTTATGATTTATTATTACTGTATACCAGTTTAATGGATTAAGTATTTAGAGGTTTTTTCATTTAGGAATTTAGCGATTTATGTTTTTAAGCTTTTAGTGGTTTATACGTTTTATTTAAAAAAATAAAATATCAAAAAAAAATTTCTATAATTTTTTCTCATTTTCATAGGTTATAACCTTTAAAAATATAATAATATTTAAAATTTTTTGAAATATGAATACAATACTTAGTTATAATAATATTAATAAATATATATTTATAAATTCAATATAAACAATTTTATTGATATATATTATAATAATGATCAAAATTAAATTTATAAACTATTGATATTAAGATAGATATTAATTAAAAAATAATTACAAAACCCAAATTGATTCAAAATTATAGTAAAATATATTTCTGAATAACAATTTTTAATTTTTAAATTTTTACTTCTTTTATAAGCATATAAATTTTTTAAATTATATTTGTTGCACTCATAATTTATTATGTAATACATATTTCTATAAAAATAAACTAATAAATACCTAAAATGAATATTTAAAATTATAATAAATAGAATTAAAAATTAGATTTATTAATTATTAAGTAGTATATAGTGGTTTAATAATTTATGTATTTTGGCATTACGGGATTTAGGAGTTTACTGATTTAACTGTGTATTTTTTTAGTGGTTTATAGGTGTATTTAAAAAAAATATCAAAAAATTTATTTTTTTTTATTTTTTGATATTTTCAAAGGTTATAACGTTTGAAAATATAATAATTTTTAAATTTTTTTCAAATGTGAATAAAATATTTAGTAATAATAATCATTATAATTCTATATAATATAAACTAATTATAAATAAATTTATTGATAGATATGATATCAATTATCAATAAATAAATTAATAAATTATTATTAATATGATATATATAAATTAAAATATAATTACAAAACCTAAAATGATTCAAAATCAATGTAAAATTTATTACTAAATAATAATTTTTTGTTTTTAAATTTGTACTTCTTTTTATAAGATTATATTTTTTTATTAAAAGTAAATTATTAATATTATATTTGTTTGATTAATTATTTATTTGGTAATTATTATTTATATAAAAAATAAACTAATACATATTTAAAATGAATATTTAAAATTATAATGAATACAAATTAAAATGAGATTTAAAAATTATTATTGTTGTATATGTGATTTATTTTTTGATTATCTGTTTGTATAAGCAAATATTTATTCTTTTTTAATATTTTCATGTAAGTGTAGGAAAGGAAATATTAAGAGGCCGAGGATGCTGCAGTAGAATAGTAACAGAGGTCTCGCTGACCGTACAGCTACCGAAATTGGAGAAGAGCCTGACCCATCTCATGATACGACCCGCTCCGGTTAAATGAATTGAAAGAAATTTTAATATAAAATGTTTTGTAATTTTATTTTCGGGTGGCTGTTTTTGGACCGGTGGAACTGTTCATCATCTCTCACTCACTCACTCTCTCTCTCTCTCTGTGTGAGATTTATCACGACTATTCTATGTGTTGCATACTATAAGACATTTATATTGATTTAATCTGTAACGCATAAGCATTTTCAGCTAGATTTAGCTAGTCCTACTGAGCGACTAGCGAACCACGTTATTTTTGGTGTTTATTTCTCGTTATTTGATTCTATCATGGATGGTTGCTGAATTGAGATATATATATTGCTTGTTTTCTATTGTTTTTGTGTTTCTGTATCTCATTCTCTCTACCGTGGATGCATAATTACCCAACAATTATATATGGTATCCCGGTTTAATGGATCAATTATTTGGCGTTTTGTCGTTTAGGAGTTTAGCAATTTATGTTTTTAGGCATTTAGTGGTATATAGGTTTTTATTTATATAATAAAAATAAAAAAAAAATTGATTTTTTTTAGATTTTCACGGGTTATTACCTTTAAAAATAAAATAATTTATAAAATCTTTTGAAATGTGAATACCATGTATAATTATATTAATCTTACTAATTATATATCATATAAATTAAATATAAATAATTTTAATGATATATATTATAATAATGATCAAAAATTAAATTAACAAACTATTATTAAAAATGTAAATATTAATTAAAATATATTTACATAACACAAAATGATTCAAAATCAAATCAAAATATATTACTAAATAATAAAATTTAATTTTTAAATTTTTCCTTCTTTTTTTAAGCTTATATTTTTTTCGATTAAATATAAATTATTAAATTATTTTTTGTCTCATTCTAAATTTATTTAGAATTAATATTTTAAAAAAATTAAACTATATATAATTAAAATGAATATTTAAAATTATAATAAATAGAAATATAAATGAGATTTATTATTTAATAAGTAGAATATAACTATTAAAAGGTTTATGTAGTTAGGGGTTACATGATTTATTAGCTTACTGATTTAAGTAAGTAATCATTTAATGATCTATAGGTTTTATTTAAAAAATGAAATAAAAAAAATTATTTTTATTATTTTTTCTCATTTTCTAAAGTTATAATTTTTGAAAATATAATAATTTTTAAATTTTTTTCAAAAGTGAATACAATATTTATTTATAATAATCATAATAATTATATATCATATAAATTCAATATAAACAATTTTATTGATAGATATTCTAATAATTATAAAAAAATAAATTAAAAATTTATTATGAATAAGATTGATATTACTTAAAATATAATATCAAAACCTAAAATGATTCAAAAGCAAAGCAAAATATATTACTAAATAATAATTATTTGTTTTTAAATTTTTATTTTTTTATAAGCTTATCTATTTTTTGATGAATAATAATTTTTATAAATTATATTTTTAACTCATAATTTATTTTATAATTAATACAGATATACAAATAAAAAACTAAAAATCAAAATTATTTTTTTAAGTTATAATGAAAACAAATAAAAATGAGATTTATTTATTATTATTTAGCGTATACCGGTTAAAAAGATTATTTATATAGGGTTATCGAGATTTTGTAGTTTAGTGATTTAAGTGTTTAGGCATTTAGTGGTGTATAGGTTTTATTTAAACAATGAAATAACAAAAAAAATATATATTTTTTATTTTTTCACATGTTTAAAGGTTATAATCTTTGAAAACATAAAAATTTTAAAACATTTTTCAAAAGTGAATACAATATTTAGTTATAATAATTATTAAATTTATATATCATTTAAATTCAATATAAACATTTTTATTGATAAATATTCTAATAATGATCAAAAAATAAATTAATAATTTATTATTAATAAGATATATATCATTTGAAATATAATTACAAATATTAAAATGATTCAGAAGATAAGCAAAATATATTACTATATAATAATTTTTTGTTTTGAAATTTATTTTTAAAAATTTATTTATATTTTTTTTGATGAAAAATAATTTATATAAATTATATTTGTTAACTCATAATTTATTTTGTAATTAATATATATATGTAAATAAATGAATAAATAATTAAAATGAATATTTAAAATTATAATGAAAAAAATGAGTTTTATTATTTATTATTTAGGGTAGACAGGTTTAAATTAAATTAGATCTATCTAACTAATAATTTATTTTGTAATTAATATTTATATAAAAATAAACTAATAAATAATTAAAATAAAAATTTAAAATTAAACTGAATAAAAATTAAAATGGAATTTATTATTTATTATTAATGTATACCAGTTTAATTGTTTAAATATTTAGAGGTTTTATCATTTAGAAGTTTAGTGATTGATGTTTTTAGGCATTAAGTGGTTTATAGGTTTTATTTAAACGATAAAATAAAAAAAAATATTGTAATTTTTTCTCATTTTCATTGGTAATAACCTTTGAAAATATAATAATATTTAACATTTTTGAAATGTGAATATAATATTTAGTTATAATAAAATTAATAATTATATATCATATAAATTCAATATAAACAATTTTATTGATAGATAATATAATAATGATAAAAATTTAAATTAATAAACTATTAATAAAAAGATTGATATTAATTAAAATATATTTACAAAACCCAAATTGATTCAAAATTAAAGTAAAATATATTACTGGATAATAATTTTTAATTTTTAAATTTTTACTTCTTTTATAAGCATATATTTTTTTTTGATTAAAAATAAATTAATTAAAATATATATGTCACTCTAATAAATATTTCTATAAAAATAAACTAATAAATAATTAAAATGAATATTTAAAATTATAATAAATAGAAATAAAAATTAGATTTATTAATTATTAAGAAGTATATAGCGGTTTAATGGTTTATGTATTTAGGCATTATGAGGTTTAGGAGTTTACTGATTTAACTGTGTATGCATTTAGTGGTTTATAGGTTTTATTAAAAAAATAAAATAATAAAAAACTTATTTTTATTATTTTTTGATATTTTCAAAGGTTATAACCTTTGAAATATAATAATTTTTAAATATTTTTTAAATGTGAATACAATATTTAGTTATAATAATCATTATATTTATATATCATATAAATTCAATATAAATAATTTTATTGATAAATATTCTAATAATGATCAAAAAATAAATTAATAATTTATTATTAATAAGATAAATATCAATTAAAATATAATTACAAAACCTAAAATGATTCAGAAGAAAAGAAAATTATATTATTTATAATGATTTTTTGTTTTGAAATTTTTTTTTCTTTTAAAAAGTTAATCAATAATTTTTGATGAAAAATAATTTATATAAATTATATTTGTCTAACTCAATTTATTTTGTTATTAATATTTATATATAAATAAACAAATAAATAATTAAAATGAATATTTAAAATTATAATGAAAAAAAAATGAGATTTATTATTTATTATTTAGGGATACCGGTTTAATTTAAAGTAGATCTGTCTCACTAAAAATTTATTTTGTTATTTATATTTCTATAAAATAAATTGATAAATAATTAAAATAAAAATTTAAAATTATACTGAATAAAAATTAAAATGAGATTTATGATTTATTATTAATGTATACCAGTTTAATTATTTAAGTATTTAGAGGTTTTTCCTTAGGAATTTAGCGATTTATGTTTTTAGGCTTTAGTGGTTTATAGGTTTTATTTAAAAAGATAAAATAACTAAAAAAATGTTTATAATTTTTTATCATTTTTATAGGTTATAACATTTGAAAATATAATAATATTTAAAATTTTTTAAAATTTTAATACAATATTTTGTTATAATAATAATAATAATATATCATATAAATTTTATATAAATAATTTTTTGATAGATATTATAATAATGATCAAAAATTAAATTTATAAACTATTAATATTAAGATAGATATTAATTAAAAAATATTTAAAAACCCCAAATTGATTCAAAATTAAAGTAACTAATAATATTTGATAATAATTTTTAATTTTTAAATTTATACTTCTTTTATAAGCGTATATTTTTATTAGATAAATAATATATTATTTAAATTATATTTGTCTCACTCATTATTTATTTTTTAATAAATATTTCTAAATAAATACACTAATAAATAATAAAAGTGAATATTTAAAAAATATAATAAATAGCAATAAAAAATAGATTTATTAATTATTAAGCAGTATTTAGCGGTTTAATGGTTTATGTATTTAGGCATTATGAGGTTTAAAAGTTTACTGATTTAACTTTATATGCATTTAGTAGTGCTGCTCACGGGACTTGGAGATTCACGACCCAACCCGAAGTCTTGTCTCGAAAGAATCGGGACTGAGAAAAATCCGTTGACTTTGACATTTCCCGTCCCATTCTATCAAGTATTTTTTCTTAAGGGAGGGTTCTGGATCTTAAGCAATATCCATCCCGAGAATTGTCCCGTCCTAAAAAACCAATACTAGAACCATGTATATATATATATATAACATGAAGATGCCATAAATTCCGCTACTTCCCATCCAATTCCGACGCACCTATTGCTGTTTCGACGAGTTCCAGGCCACCTCATGCCGTTCCAGTCGTGTTTAGTTAAGTCCAGCCTATGTCTGTAGAACTTCTGGTTGCCTCCACTGTGTCCCAATTTCCACCAGCCTTTTGGTTTGTTTTTTTGACGAGAATTGAGTGATTAATTATTATTATTATTATGTGTCTCAGTCAGTTTTGTTGAGTATTGGTAGTGGTGTTGTGGTTGGGACGAATGAGTGGGCTAAATATGTTTCAGTCAGTTTTGTAGAGATTGCTTGCTTGAAATATTTATATGTATTTATGCTAAACCTATCATATTAATTAATGGCTATGCAGATGGCACAATCTAGCGGTAAATGAAAAATACAATAAATTGAAGATGATGACATCTCAAATGATCAAAGTACTGGTACATCCAATCATCATTCTTTCATGAACCCTCCTATTGTTACGGCAGGTTATTCAATTCCAATTGAAAAAGAAAGTCAAGGTACATTTGAACCTCAAGCTCATAAAAAGTATAAGTCTGATGTTTGGCAAACTTATGAGATATTAGTCGATTCATAGGGAAATGAAACTGGTAGGCAGCTTGTATATGGTGTAGGAAAGATTATTTGGCAAAAAGTGATCAAGGTACTTCATATTTATGGAAATACTTGAGAGAGACTTGTAGGAAATTTCAACCCAAAAAAGAATTAATAGAAGCTCACAAAGGTAAAAACAAGTCACAATCTTTGTTGAGTTTCACTAAAGGTACTAGTTCAGAGGATAACAAATTAACTTATTGGCAATATGATCAACAGCTAGTTAGGGAGGCTTTGGTGAAAATGATCATAAAAGATGAATTGCCTTTTAGTTTTGTTGAGAGGGATGAGTTTAAGGAGTTTTGTGAAGTTAGTGTGCCTCAATTTAAAATTCCATCTAGGCATTCTATAATGAGGGATTATTTTTCTTTGTTTGTGAAGGAAAAGAAAAAATTATTTAATAGCATATCATCTCATTATTGTAGAGTTTCATTGAATACCGACACTTTCACTAGCATTCAAAATTTGTCTTATATATGTTTGAGTGTTCATTTCATTGATTCTCAATGAAATATGCATTAAAGGCTTTTGAACTTTTGTGTAATTAAAAGTCATTCTGGAGTTAATATTAGAACAATTATTGAGTTTTGCATGAATGAATGGGGTTTGAGAAAGTTGATGTGCATTACTGTTGACGATGCATCAGATAATGATGTTGCAGTTGAACAATTAAAAAAAGCTTGTGAAAATAAGTGTTGTACCTTTGAGAGGCGAGCATTTTCATATGAGATGTTGTCCTCATATCCTAAACTTAATTGTCAGAGATGTCATTGCAGTAGTTGAGGGTGCTATTCAAAAAATTAGAGGTGTGGTGAAATATGTGAGGAGCAGTCCTAAAAGATTAGATATTTTTATGTTATGTGTTGAAGAAGCAAACATGACATATGAATCTTCATTGCAATCAGATTGTCATACAAGATGGAATTCAGCTTATTTATTGCTACATACTAATATAAAATATCAAAAAGAATTTGATAAGTTGGAAGACAAAGACAAAAGGTTTTTGAAGTAGTTTGGTTCAAACGTTCCAAATGAGAGAGACTGAACAAATGCCAAAACTTTGGCTCGTTTCTTGAAAACTTTTTATGAGGTAACTTGAAATTTTAGGGCTCATAATATTCTACCTTCTAGTGTTTATTTTTATGAGATTATTCGAATTTTGAAAAAAATTGAGCTTTGTGAAAATAGTAGAGATACAATGGTGTCTGAAATGGATATGAAAATGAGGCATAAATTCAACAAATATTGGGGTTCTCTTCAGTCAACAAATATTATGCTTTTTGTAGCAATAGTGTTGGATCCTAGATATAAGCTCATATATCTCAAGGTCAAGTACACATAGCATTATGGAGAGGAATTGGCTAAAAATTTAGTGAAATGATTATAAATTCCTTAAATGAGATGATAGATGATTATAAAGATTTAAATGAAGATGAATCAAAAGAAGATAATTTCTCTTCTACTGTGTTGAAGAAAAATGATGATTTCTTTGATGGTATTGATACTTATGTTGATGATTTTTTTGTTGAATTGGAGAAAGAACAAGAAGTTGCAGCTTTGGAAGAGTTGGATAGGTACTTGGAGGATACACTTGAAAAAAATAGAATTGATTTTGATCTTCTAAACTGTTGGAAGGTAAATGAGGTCAAGTATCCTTCTTTGGCAAATGTAGCAAGGGATGTATTTGCTATCCAAGCATCTATTGTGGCCTACGAATCTACATTTAGCAATGGGGGGAGAACTTTAGATAAATTTAGGAGTTCTTTAATACCTATTACAGCCGAAGTTCTCATATGTCTACAAGATTGGTTGAGAAGTTGAAACAAACCTATTGAAATGGAAGAATTAGTTCAAGACCTTGATGATAATGAATCAAGTTAGTATACAAATCTTGTAAATTTTAATTTCACTTTTACTTATTTTATTCATTCAATTTAATAAAAATATGGTTCAATTACAATTTTCAGAGGGGTTACAAGATCCAAATATTCTTCCAACTATAGTTGGCCAACTAAATTTGGAATGGGTGTATTAAATTTTATAAGGTAATATTTTGTTTTTTTATAACTCTTTCATCTTAGAAATTTATGTCTACATGATTAACACGTTTTCATCTTTGGTTGTCCTTCTACAGTGGAGGAAGAAAAGGAAGGAGTTGTAGAAAAGATAATTAATTGGGTTTGGATTTTCATTGATGTTATGTGATGGACCTTTGAAATGATTATTATCATGGTTGTTATTAGTTGTATTTTTTTTGTTATTTTAAGCTGCCTAATTTTAGCAATTACATAAATAATTATTGCTGCTACCAATGTTTGTGGTCATCTTTAGCTATTCCTTAATATTGTAAGTAATTGTTTAAAAAATGTAGTATTTCTATTAAGGTTAACTTTTACTCGGCTGAACAATGCCAACTTGTGACAAAACAAAGAACCAATTTAAGCACACAACTCGGTCCCATTATATTTAACATTTATATGCTTTTCTGCACATCAAAGCTTTTGACAAGGTAATGGAACTCGATTGCGGTATTCAACCTATTTGACAAAACAAAATTGGCCCAATTTGAGTTTGAAAGATACATAACGAAGGAATGATAAATGGTACAACAAAAAGTTTTGACATGAACTAACTTGGGCGGTATGAAGAAAATAAATTGAAAAAAAATGTCTAAACACCATTCCGTCCCAGAACCGTTTTATCCTACCCAAAATCCCTGATTTCTGTCCCATCCCATCCTGATATTTTCAACCTATGGGATGGGTCTGAATCTTCAAAAAAATATTTCCGAACTAAGGGAAGGGACATGAGATTTGTAATCCTCATCTCGTCCCGTCACATGAGCACCCCTAGCATTAAGTGGTTTATAGGTTTTATTTATAAAATAAAATAACAAAAAAATTATTTTTATTATTTTTTGATATTTTCAAAGCTTATAACCTTTGAAAATATAATAATTTTTAAATTTTTTTCAAATGTAAATACAATATTTAGTTATACTAATCATTATATTATATATTATATAAATTTAATATAAACAATTTTATTGATAAATATTCTAATAATAATCAAAATATAAATTAATAATCCATTAATAATAAGATAGATATTAATTAAAATATAATTATATAACTTAAAATGATTCAGAAGCAAAGAAAAATATATTACTATATAATAATTTTTCGTTTTTGAATATTTTCTTCTTTTAAAAAGTTTATCTATATTTTTTTAATGAAAAATAATTTATATAAATTATATTTGTCTAACTAATTAAGGTTATACCAGTTTAATTTAAATTATATTTGTCTCACTAATAATTTATTTTATAATTAATATTTCAATAAAAATAAACTGATAAATAATTAAAATAAAAATATAAAATTATAATGAATAAAAATTAAAATGAGATTTATGAATTATTATTAATGTATAATAGTTTAATATTTTAAGTATTTAGAGGGTTTGTCATTTAGGACTTTAGCGATTTATGTTTTTAGGCATTTAGTTGTTTATTGGTTTTGTTTAAACAAAAAAATAACAAAAAAAATTATTTTTGATATTTTTTCACATTTTCGAAGTTTATAACCTTTGACAATGTAATAATTTTAAAATTTTTTATAAATGAGAATACAATATTTAGTAATAATAATCAATATAATTATATATAATATAAACTAAATATAAACAATTTTATTGATAGATATGATATCGATTATCAAAAAATAAATTAATATGTTATTATTATGATGGATATAAATTAAAATATAATTGCAAAACCTAAAATTATTCAAAATCCAAGAAAAATGTATTACTAAATAAAAATTTTTGTTTTTTAGTTTTTGCTTATTTTAATAATCTTATATATTTTTTTGATGAAAAATAAATTATTTAAATTATATTTGTATCACTCATAATTTATTTTGTAATTAATATTTTAATACATTATTTAAATTATATTTAAGGTTTACGAGTTTAAAGGTTTAAGTATTTAGAGGGCTTTTGTGTTTAGGAGTTTTGATGTTTAAGAGTTTAGGCATTTAGTGGTTTATAAGTTTTATTTAAACAATGATATAGCAAAAAAATTATTTTTATTATTTTTTATAATTTTTGAAGATTATATCCTTTGAAAATATAATAATTTTTAAATGTAAATATAATATTTATTTATAATAATCTTCAATATTATAATTCATTTAAATTCAATCTAAATAATTATATTGCTAGATATTATTATTATGATCAAAAAATAAATTAATAAACTATTATTAATAAAATAGTTATTATTTAAAAAGTATTTGCAAAATCTAAATGTATTCAAATCAAAGTAAAATATATTACTAAATAATAATTTTTTTAATGTTTTGCATTATTTATAACTTTATATTTTTGTTATTAAAAATAAATTATTTAAATTATATTTGTCTTACTCATAATTTATTTTGTAATTTATAATTGTATAATAATAAACTACTAATTAATTAAAATGAATATTTAAAATTATAATGAATACAAATAAAATTGGGATTTATTATTTTTTATTCAGGATATCCATGTTTAATGGGTTAAGTATTTAGGTGTTTTGTGGTTTAGGAGTTTTGTGATATAATTTTTTTAGACCTTTAGTGATTTCTAGTATTTTTTAAAGATTGAAAAAACAAAAAATTTAATTTTTTGATTTTTTTAATTTTTGAAGGTTGTAACCTTTGAAAATATAATTATTTTTAATTTTTTTTAAATGTGAATATAATTTTAGTTATAATAATCTTAAAAATTATATATAATGTAAACTAAATATAAATAATTTTATTGATAGATATTATAATAATGATCAATAAATAAATTAATAAACTTGCATTTATTAGAATGATATAAATTAAAATATAATTGTAAAAGCTAAAATGATTCAAAATCAAAATAAGATATATTATTAAATAATAATTTTTTATTTTTAAAATTGTACCTCTTTTTATGAGCATTTTTTTGATGAAAAATAAATTATTTTAATTTTATATGTCGCACTAATAATTTATTTTGTAATTAATATTTCTATAAAAATAAACTGATAAATAATTAAAATGAATATTTAAAATTATAATGAATACTAATAAAACTGAGATATATGATTTATTATATAGACTATAATAATTTAATGTTTTAAGTATTTATTGGCTTCGGGGTTTAGCAGATTATTCATTTTAGTATTTAGTCATTTAGTGGTTTATAGTTTTTATATAAAAAATAAAATAACAAAAAATTTATTTTTGTTATTTTTTCTCATTTTTGAAGGTTATTACCTTTGAAAATATAATAATTTTTAAATTTTTTTTTTGACAAGTGAATACAATATGAAGTTATAATAATCATTATAATTATATATAATATAAATTCAATATAAACTATTTTATTGATATTTATTATAATAATGATCATTAAAAAGTAATAACCAATTATTAATAAGATAAATATTGTTTAAAATATATTTGCAAAACCTAAAATGGCTCAAAATCAAAGTGAAATATTATACTAAATATTAATTTTAAATTTTTAAATTTTTGTATCCATTTATAAGCCTATATATTTTTTGATGAAAAATAAATTATTTAAATTATATTTGTCTCACTAATAATTTATTTTTAATTTATATTTCTATAAAATTAATCTAATAAATAATTAAAATGTATATTTAAAATTATAATGAATACTAATAAAAATGCGATTTATGATTTATTATTAAGGGTATAACTATTTAATTGTTTAAGTTTTTTGTGGTTTTGGGGTTAAGGAGTTTATTGATTTATATTTTTACACATTTTCATGTTTATAGGTTTTATTTAATCAATGAAATAATAAAAAATTTATTTTTATGAATTTTGGTGATTTTCAAATATTAAGACCTTTAAAAAAATAATAATTTTTTATTAGTTCTAAAATATGAATACAATAGTTAGTTATAATAATCTTAATTATTATATTTGTGGTAGATTCAATATAATAAAATGTATTAATATATATTATAATAATGATCAAAAAATAAATTAATAAACTATTATTAATAAGATAGATATTAATTAAAATATATTTGCAGAACCAAAAAAAATCAAAATCAAAGTAAATTATATAACTTAATAAAATTTAAATTTTTTAAATTTTATTTATTTTTATAAGCTTATTTTTTTTTCATAAAAAATAATTTATTTAAATTATATCTGTCTCACTCATTATTTATTTTGTAATTAATATTTTTATAAAAATAAACTAAAAATTAATTAAAATGAATATTTAAAATTATAATAAATACAAATAAAAATGAGATTTATTATTTATTATTTATTATTTAGGTTATATAGGTTTAATAGTTTAAGTATTTAGAGGGTTTTGGGGTTTAGGAGTCTAGAGATTTAAATGTTTAGTAATTTAGTGGTTTATATATTTTATTTAAATAATAAAATAATAAAAAATTATTTTTGTGATTTTTTATCATTTTTGAACGTTATAAACTTTGAAAATATAATAATTTTTAAATTTTTTCAAATGTAAATATAATATTTAGTTATAATAACTTAATAATTATAAGACATTTTAATTGAATATAAGAAATTTTATTGTTCGATATTATAATAATGATCAAATAATAAATTAATAAACTATTATTAATAAGATTGATCGCAATTAAAATATAAATTGCAAAACCTATATATAATGATTCAAAATCAAAGTAAAATATATTACTAAATAATAATTTTTTGTTTTTAAATTTTTACTTCTTTATATAAGCTTATTTTTTTTTGATTAAAAATAAATTATTAAAATTATAATTGTCTCACTCATTATTTATTTTGTGATTGATATTTCTATACAAAATAAACTAATAAATTATTAAAATGAATATTTAAAATTATAATGAATACAAATTAAAATGAGATTTATGATTTATTATATATTGTATACTGGTTTAATGGTTTGATTATTTAGTGGTTTATAGGTTTTATTTATAGAATAAAAATTTAAAATTCTATTATTGATTTTTTCTGATTTTCAAAGGTTATAACCTTTGAAAATAAAATTATTTTAAAAACTTTTTGAAATGTGAATTCCATGTATAATTATATTTATGTTACTAATTATATATCATATAAATTCAATATAAATAATTTTAATTTAAGAAAATTATAATAATGATCAAAAATTAAATTATTAAACTATTATTAATAATATAAATATTAATTAAAATATATTTACATAACACAAAATGATTCAAAATCAAATCAAAATATATTACTAAATAATAATATTTAATTTTTGAAATTTTCTTTCTTTTTATAAGCTTATATTTTTTTTTATTAAAATAAATTATTTAAATAATATTTGTCACACTCAAAATTTATTTTGTAATTAATTTTTCTAAAAAATTAAACTATAAATAATTAAAATTAATATTTGAAATTATAATAAATAGAAATAAAAATGATATTTATTATTTATTAAGTAGTTGTTTGCTGTTAAAAGGTTTATGTATTTAGGGTTTTCAGGATTTATGAGCTTACTGATTTAAGTAAGTAAGCATTTAATGATCTATAGGTTTTAATTAAAAAATGAAATAAGAAAAAATTTATTTTTTTTATTTTTTCACATTTGCAAAGGTTGTAAACTTTCAAAATATGATAATTTTAATTTTTTTTTCAAAAGTAAATACAATATTTAGTTATAATAATCATTATATTTATATACCATATAAATTCAATATAAACATTTTTATTGATAAATATTCTAATAATGATGAAAAAATAAATTAATAATCTATTATTAATAAGATAGATATCAATTAAAATATATTTACAAAACCTAAAATGATTCAGAAGAAAAGCAAAATATATTACTATATAATAATTTTTTCTTTTAATTTTTTTTTCTTTTAAAAAGTTTATCTATATTATTTTGATGAAAAATAATTTATCTAAATTATATTTGTGTAACTCAAAATTTATTTTGTAATTAATATTTATATAAAAATAAGCAAATAAATAATTAAATTTGAATATTTAAAATTAAAATGAAAAAAAAATGAGATTTATTCATTTTTATTTAGGATATATCGGTTTAATTTAAATTAGATCTGTCTCACTAATAATTTATTTTGTAATTAATATTTCTATAAAAATAAACTGATAAATAATTAAAATTAAAATTAAAAATATACTGAATAATTAAAATAATTTATTTTGTTCCTCTCACATCTCTAGAATGATTGCTAAAGCTCTAACCAAAATAATAGGAGCTTTTACTTTATCTCTATTATGTCTCATCATATTTTATGTTGAATCACTAGGCTATCAAAGGTAATTTGACTTATGTACGCTAACAGACTAAACCAAAGTTGTACCCATATGTGTTGAAATAGCTAGTTGTCGAGGATGCTATTTATATTGATTATTGTAATTTCTTCTAAATTATCTCTCATGCACACACTCAAAGCAATTTTTTAAAACATAGTTCACCTCTAAAAAAATGACCACCTTGTAGAATATTAGAACAAACTAGCCCTAGGGTGGTATGAGTAGGGCAATAAGTATGGGCTCTCTTTCAATTAACAATCAAAAAAATTATTTTATTGGCATGTCTAAGACTTTTTTTTATATCCTCATGGATATGAAAAGTATCATTTCTTTCTTTTTATATTAAATGAGTTATGTATACAAGCTCACAACACCCAAAAAGGTGTAAATAAATCATATTCAAATGTATAAAAGGTTTTATTCATTGCTCAAAATATTAGTCTTGCATATTGACACTTGAGGTCACAAATTAAAGGAAAAAGCCATGGTGAAATTTCCAATCCCAAGAATTTTAGCTATAGAAAGTTATAAAGAGTAGTACTCAAGCTTTAACTATTTCTAGGGTCATGACTTTTGCTCTTGAGGAATGTCCAAAGTTACAATCATTCCTAGTGCAATGACTTTGCAATATAAAGATAAAATGCACAAGCTATGATCATATCCAATACCGTCACCTAGTATTATCGTGAATAAATGTGTTCGTGATCATTCTTAGTGCCATAACAATATGTTCAGCTGAGAAACACAAGTTATGGCATATTCTCATTGATATGATTTTGTGTTCTAGAGATAAAATATACAATCATGACCATTGCTAATGCTACAATAATATAAAGCAAGAAATTGACTGAATCCATAACTCATCCCTTAAGTCATTACTTTGTGTTACATATACAAAAAGATAAAAGAGTGACATTCCTAAAAGTTGTGAATTTCAATTTAAATTTAACACTTAGTCATTTGATTATAAAAGTGCAAAATATGAGATTTAGGATTATAAGTTTATGGTTTATAGTTTTTTTTTGTTTTTTTTTTTGGAAAATACACACTTTATTTATCATTTAGGCACACAACTTACGAGAGACTAAAAAGCTGACTAATATAGCCCAGCCCAATATGCACCTTAATGATTCTATGCAAAAATACATAAAAAAAATTCCAAGCATTAATAAAAGTGCAAAACATGAGATTTAGGATTGAGGGTTTATGGGTCAGGGTTATAGTTTATGGTTTAAGGTTTAGGATTATATGTTTAGGGTTTATGGTTTTTATTGTTTTTTTTTTGGAAAATACACACTTTATTTATCATTTAGGCACACAACTTACAAGAGACTAAAAAGCTGACTAATTTAGGCCAACCCACCAAATAATATGCACCTTAATAATTCCAAGCATACGAATACAACTAAAATCACCTGGCATTCCCAGACTTGAGAGTTGGCATTGAGTCATTATGCGCACTGCATCCTTTCCATTTGGATTTGTCCAAGCCTTTTGGAGGAACCTAAATGATGCACCATATTAAAACTATGCAAATATAAGATTGTTCATGTGTGTGACATGCAGCATCAAGCGTTTGCCTATGTCATTGCTATGCAATGGAATACATGTAAAAATGAATACCCATAAATCCACAAGTCCATATCTACGGCACTTTATCAATTCATTCTCACCTCTGAATTCAACATTCTTTTGCTCCAATGATCCTCAAAAGAGTATCTCTTGGGTTAGAATGCTTCCTCCTCGAGTTCCAAGAAGTGGCTATATGTTGCACAGACAAAATATCAAAAAATATGCATGTATCGGTGTGAATGTGTGATGAGGTCCATCTCATAGTCTAATTATATACGCGTACAACTAAGCTAGAATACAAGTAAAATTACTTAATGCTATAAAGATGGGTCTTCTGCTCTCGAGAGTGTAGCATCGCCTATTGCATATTTACAAAATGCATTAGTGGGCCGCACTAAGAGATACTTATGGGTCCAGTTGCCCTCATTGCATGCTACATAGAGAACAGAGAAGATTGTGTGTGTGACTGTCATGATCTGTCTCTACAAGTACATGGTACATACAAAGTCCAAAATACAAATAAGACTACAAACATAAACTACAAGTTTGAATCTTTCGCTCCCGTGTGGCTGGTCTGGACTCCATTGCCTACTGGCCCTACTTGGAGATGCTTCGGATTTTTCCGGCTCTCCAATTAATCATGGATTACCCGCTACTCTTGTTGGGCGACGGTTGGGTGGCCCTCTATGATGCCTGATAGGGCTAGTGGACCCACTCCTAGCTACTCCTGGGTTTACTCCCGACCACACAGTCTCATCAGTTGTCTGAATGTTATCACCCCGGCTTGCTAGTGGGCCGCTCTACAAGCTGGTGGTCGATACTTCTGGCTCCTTCTAGGACTTGCTGGCCCCTCTAAATGCTGCACCAAAATGGACAAGAATATGTTCACGTGTGTATTGTGGTCCGTCGCTATGTGTCCGTGGTGCAGTAGTATTAGGGTTTAGTAGTTTAGTAATTTAAGTATTTCGGTATTTGGTGGTTTATAGGTTTTATTTAAATAATTAAATAACAAAAAAAGTATTTTTATGATTTTTTCTCATTTTCAAGATTATAACCATTGAAAATATTATAATTTTTAATTTTTTTTCAAATGTTAATACAATATTTAATTATAATAATCATAAAAATTAAATATCATGTAAATTCAAATATTACTATATAATAATTTGTTGTTTTTGATTTTTTTTTCTTTTAAAATAAATTATTTTTCATTTTAATGAAAAATAATTTATATAAATTTTTATTTGTTAACTCATAATTTATTTTGTAATTAATATTTATATAAAAATAAACAAATAAATAATTAAAATAAATACTAAAAATAATAATGAAAAAATAATATTGAGATTTATTATTTATTATTTAGGGTTACCGGTTTAAAAGGATTATTATTTATTATTTAGGGTTTTAGAGATTTAGGAGTTGTTGATTTAAGTATTTAGGCATTTAGTGGTTTATATGTTTTATTTAAACAATGAAATATAAAAATAAATATTTTTTTTATTTTTTCACATTTCAAAGGTTATATTTGAAAATATAATAATTTTAAAATTTTTTTCAAAAGTGAATTCAATATTTAGTTATAATAATCATTATATTTATATATCATATAAATTTAATATAAATAATTTTATTGATAAATATTCTAATAATGATCAAAAATAAATTAAGATTCTATTTTTAATAAGATAGATATCAATTAAAATATAATTACAAACCAATAATGATTCAGAAGCAAAGCAAATTATATTAATATATAATAATTTCTTGTTTTTAATTTTTTTTTCTTTTAATAAGTTTATGTATATTTTTTTTGATGAAAAATAATTTATATAAATTATAATTGGCTAACTCATTATTTATTTTGTGATTAATATTTATATAAAAATAAACAAATAAATAATTAAAATGAATATTCAAAATTATAATGAAAAAAATAACAAATAAATTATTAAAAATGTGAATACAATATTTAGTAATTAGGATTTATTATTTATTATTTAGGATATATATGATTAAAAAAATTATCTATTTAGTGTTTTCGAGATTTAGAAGTTATTCATTTAAGTAATTAGGAAATTAGTGGTTTATAGGTGTTATTTAAATAATGAAATAACAAATAAATTATTTTTGATATTTTTTAAAATTTTAAGAGATTATAACCTTTGAAAAAATAATAATTTTAAAATTTATTAAAAATGTGAATACAATATTTAGTAATAATAAATATTATAACAATATATAATATAAACTAAAAATGAATAATTTTATTGATAGATATTATATCAATTATCAAAAAATAAATTAATAAACTATTATTAATATGATAGATATTAATTAAAATTTAATTACAAAAACTAAATTGATTAAAAATCAAAGTAATTTTATTACTAAATAATAATTTTTGTTTTTTAGTTTTTGCCTCATTTTATAAGATTATATATTTTTTTGATAAAAAATAAATTATATAAAAGTATTTTTGTATCTCGCATAATTTATTTTGTAATTAATATTTCAATAAATTATTTAAATTATATTTATGGTTTACGAGTTTAAAGGTTTAGGTATTTAGAAGCTTCGGGGTTTAGGAGTTTAGAGATTTATGTGTTTAGGTAATTAATGGTTTATAAGTTTTATTTAAACAATGATATAACAAAAATTTTATTTTTTGTTATTTTTTCTCATTTTTGAAGGTCATACCTTTGAAAATATAATAAATTTTAATTTTTTTAAATGTAAATATAATATTTAGTTATAATAATCTTAATAATTATATATAATGTAAACTCAATAAATATAATTTTATTAATAGATATTATAATAATGATCAATAAATAATTAATAAACTATTATTAAAAAGAATGATATAAATTAAAAAATAAATGCAAAATCTAAAATGATACAAAATCAAAATAAAATATTTTACAAAATAATCAATTTTTGTTTTTAAAATTGTGCCTATTTTTATAATCTTATATTTTTTTTGATGAAATATAAATTATTTAAATTATATCTGTCTCGCTAATAATTTATTTTATAATTAATATTTCTATTAAAATAAACTGATAAATAATAAAAATAATAATTTAAAATTATACTGAAAAAAAATTAAAATGAGATTTATATTTTATTATTAATGTACACCTGTTTAATGGTTTAAGTATTTAGAGGTTTTGTCGTTTAGGAGTTTAGTAATTTATGTTTTTTGGCATTTAGTGGTTTATAGGTTTTATTTAAATAATAAAATAACAAAAAAAAATTTGTAATTTTTTCTCAGTTTCATAGGTTATAACCTTTGAAAATATAATAATAATTAAAATTTTTTGTAATGTGATTACAATATTTAGTTATTTTAATATTAATAATTATATATCATATTAATTCAATATAAATAATTTTATTGATAGATAATATAATAATGATCAAAAATTAAATTAATAAACTATTAATAATAAGATAGATATTAATTAAAAAATATTTACAATACCCAAATTGATTCAATATTAAACTATAATAAATTACTAAATAATAATTTTTAATTTTTTAATTTTTACTTCTGTTATAAGTGTATTTTTTTAATTAAAAATAAATTATTTAAATTATATTTGTCGCACTCTTAATTTATTTTGTAATAAATTTTTTATATAAATAAACTAATAAATAATTATAATCAATATTTAAAATTATAATAAATAAAATAAAAATTTGATTTATTAATTATTAAGTAGTATATAGGGGTTTAATGGTTTATGTATTTAGGAGTTTACTGATTTTCCTATATATGAATTTAGTTGTTTATAGGTTTTATTTAAAAAATAAAAAAACAAAAATTTATTTTTGTTATTTTTTGATATTTTCAACGGTTATATAACCTTAGAAAATATAATAATTTTTAAATTTT